>JAQGAF010001601.1:0-29352 GCA_034687865.1 Kryphioiulus occultus
TTTAGTCATTGGGGCTGCTATTGGAATATTTTCGTCAATGAATATCGAAAATTTGGAAGAATATTCCTCGAAATGTTTGATATTCCCAGCAGATTGGACATAATTTTAGACATTTTCATCCAAAACTTCTCATAACCTTCGATAGCAATAAATGATAATAACATTATCAGCGATCACATTAAGCGGAGCCCACTGTACTCTTATCTCGTTTCCACATTTTCAACCTCATTTTTCTTATTTACTCAGTAGGAATGAAATGAAAGCTCATATGCATTAAAAATTAAACAAGTTGTTTCAACGCCAGTTTCACGGGCCCTTCAGAAAACCTTCGCCGCGTTTTGACGAACTGCAGCTTCAACTTCAGCTGTGCAATTACCATTTCGGAGCTGTTTCTTTATCCTCTTATCGCCGGTTTCCAATTCGAATTGACGCGCATAAATTGGAATTAAAGCTTCGTCTTGCGCAGCTTTCGGGTATAAAAGCGGGCACCATTTTCCCTAAAAGGTGAAGGTGGCGAATATAAGCATTACGTTAAAACAAAATGGGGCGACTTGGAATTCACTGCACCTTTTCATTTTCACTTGGAAACAACCAAGATCTAGTCTTTGACTAAATTGTCTCTTAGGTAACGGCAAAAACAGGCGGGTTCACTGCCCTTTCGGGATTCTGAGTTTACCATCCTTGGGTCTATATTTGTTGACTAACTTTCATCAACTGCTGAAACATATCTATAGGCTGCAGCGCGTTTTGTTTATCCGCCATAAACGCACTAAAGCATACATACAAACACTAGCAGTTTGCCATCCAGCATTTTACGCTTGAAATAGCAGAAACTTTTTCCATCATCCATGTTGTTATTAAGGGCAGTGAGATGTGGTTTCTTTAATTTACTAGCTGCTGCCATGCAGAATTGCCATTAGCAGCCTGGGCTAGCCATAACTTAGGTCTACCGTCTAAGTCAGCTTTCAGTGCTTTGTCCGCTTTTGTATTGCGCCGTATATTTTTCTGTGAAATACTCTTGGTTGAGCTTGTAAAGTTTGTCGTTGTACATTAATTTACTCTCACCTCTTCTCACTATCGATCAGCATGTAGAAAACACATTAAACGGAAAGTTCTGGCAAAGACAACTGCATTAGGGAATCCTGCGGTGTTTTGTTTTGCATTTCCAACAACGAGCAGTTTTTATAATACTGGAATCATGGTTGCATTTTCATTGAATCAAGTTTCTAGAAAACCTCGGTTTAGTTTTAACACTGAATGACCACAGCCTCCTAGATATAACAGGACTAAGCTTAAGTTGGTTGGTTAGTTTATTGGGCTTAAACGGCGCAATGCCTATAAGGCAAAATAGCGCCCGAACGATGATGGCAGAGGAGAAGCATGTGACCATAGCAGCACCTCGAATGGGCATAGAGGAGGCCACAACCTCATGGGAAGCTGTGTTGGAGGCCAAGGTTCAATAGGAGGGGACGTGCAGGATAGTGTGCCTGCTCCCAGTTCCAAACGGAACGCCTTAAGTTAGCCCTTAAAGGGGAGCTGTGTACAGGGTTAGTGAGGAAGAGGACCAAGGCCCAGTGGACCAACACAGAACCAGTTCATACGATGATGAGTAAAAACGATGATGGGACAATTAAAATTGGCAATGGGAAAAGTAAGGCGTTATCTGTTGTTGTTTCATTTGCCATCTTGTGCCAGCAGACCACATCGTGTGCTCATTTTCTTACATTGGAGAAATCCATTAGAAACAACACAATGTGAGTTTAATATGAATTTGCTGGCATTTCATCAATGCAAATTACTCAGCTGGAAGGAGCTTGCCAAATAACATTTGAAAGCTCCCAATTAGTTTACATTGTAATCAGGAGCTTTAACTGGTACACTATTGTCTGGTTGTCCAATCGGACCACTGCGAAGCGCCTTCAAGCGGTGTTTTGTTAATATGGAACATTTTCAGTTACTCAGGCCTGTTGCAGCATATCTAGGACGCTGTAGTTTGACAGACACCATGTACAGCATTCTTATTCATTAGGGTGCAAGATAAACTCGACATCCTTAACATAGCTGCCACTTTCTTATAAATACCGCGTGCATGTAAGATTCTGCTCAAGTGTTTTATTCCGTTGATCTAATTGATTTCTGCGGCCTTATGGGGTGGCAAGGCGCCAGAATTTGCATGCAACAAGAGTCAGTTTGCATTCGGGAATTCTTACGAATAATCGATTTGCTTAAGATATTTAATTAAGAATTACTTGCTAGGATACGATCGGGGCCCGTGAGACGCACGTGTAACATTTTCGCGAATATCGTTTGGTAAACAACCGATCAGAAATTAATTACATGGGCACGGATTATTCCGCTATAGACAAAAATTAACTCGATGCACGTAAGCAGATATACTGTAAGTGGGGATGCCTCGCCATTGTTTAAAGATGTACGCTCCGTAGCACTCTCAGCGTTAATGTCTTAATTCGTTTATACGTTTTTATATGGTGCTGAAGCATATAATTGAAAGCGTTAATCATAAGTATTTTCGTGAAACAAGAGTGGTACAGCGGAGATAAATCGTTCTGAATCTAAATCCGGAATTAAAACATTTAATTGCAAAATGCTGTTGTGCACAACTTTCAATCAGGCCCATTTTAAAAGTTGTGGTTAGGATTATGCATACATGTATATGTGTGACGGAAGTTTCTCGAGACATTTTTACAAAGAACAAACCGATTTCGTTGCGTAATGGCTTATTTCAAGCTGATCAGGATGGGAGTTTATTATGCGAAAAATTAACAGACGTGCCTTATCCTGTTTTCATAAGATTAGCATTGAACCCCTGACACTTCTAATTCGCATCACGTTGCAAACCCAGTGACAACAGCATAAACTCGATACTAATCTCTTGAAATGGAAGCGTAATTGCCTCTTTGCATGGCAAAGAAAACCATGACAGACGAAATGCTCGCATTCGACATCCTGTTCAAATTCCTTTATGGGAAAACAGTTTTGTCTCACCCCCCATTGCGTGCACTTCCATCTGATTTAGCATTGACTCGTCAGATTTACCCACTCTTCACGCATTCTTTCTTCAGAAAAATTCTTTAGACTTTAATTCTATTTGTTTTATGTTTGTTATTTAAGCCCCATTGCAAAAATCCAATAAATTAGCCGTTTATCGTGTCGGAAAATTCGTCGTTGCGATTTCAAGCTTGAATCCGAGTCCCACAACCCCGTGCCCACAGATTCATTGGTGTTGGGGGATTCGTGGGTGGTTCTCACTTCTCAGACGCATCCCCATTCTCTATCTTCTTAATTCTCGAGTCGCTCGCGCTGCAGGAGATAATTTTATTATTTTATCTGGTATTTAAGTCATCTGGTTTTGTGTAGATAAAGTGAGCTATAACAATTTTCAAAGCCTCTGCTTTTATACCTCGTCTTGAATAGCTCCTTGGGTTTTTTCCCCATATAACGAGTGGCTTATAAATCACACTTTTTGCCACCAGCCGATGATGGCTATTGAGCGTGAAAATAATGGAGCATTATTAGGCGAATTAACGATTTCGTGTCTTTGGGGGTGAGATAATGCCTATCGAGGGGTTTGTTTCGCACCACACTCTCTTCAGTAATTCGCTAAGTGCAAAAAACTTCTTCGCAGGTCTGAAGAAGTAAATCCTAAATCATAACGAATGAGCGTTTAAAAAAAGTGGGAACGCAAATGGTAATTGTTGATTATAATGAGAAAAGAGGCTGGAAAAAGTTTACTGCATTGATTAACAGAAAGACGAAAAATGCTGTTATTTTTACGTCTGGATGATGCCAGACGGAAGACGAGGCATATCCGAGTCCATGGCTATAATCAGACCTTGAGTGGCTTCAAGAATCATGCTTCAATCTAACAACTTATGAGAAATTGTTTCGAAGAAACAACCTTACTTGCACATAACGAAATTTGCTGCATGTCATTTGTTCCTCCATCTTGTAGATTGTTTCGTACTCATGGGTTGAGAATTATTTCTTTCTTGGTTCACTACTTTTTCCCACCAAGAATCCTTTTCAATAGAGATGATGTAACAGAAAAGGACAGAAAAATGTCAAATTTTATATGATGTGAAAGTCAGAAGAAGTTGCATGTAGGCCAGCTTTGGCAAATTTGGTATGATAATGTGGTAAATTGTGATTTTTTGGGGGGAATAGTCAAGTTTTTGGAATTACCCTCGCTGTTGGTTTTGTCATAAACATTTTATCGTATAAGATTGGCTACGTCTGAGCTAAATTGTTTTGTTACATGATCTGCTGTTTACGGTGTAGTCCATAATCGGGAAACCTCAAGAGTGAAAAGTTAGTTGCTTGGTCAACGAACATGCATGTCAGCAAGGCCACTTGATCTGGGTCTAAGCTTTACTAACACAAAGGAATTCTTCGACAAATACTAGAGAAGATCGAGCAAGGACAACGTCGCTGATGAAAATGTACATGTATACACGAGTAATCCCAGATAGTTTAACGAGCACTTGCTCATTAAATGCCAGCGAAATTTCCCCGATATTGCAACTATTATTACATTGTAAAAATGATACACACGTACGCATTCATTGCTGCAAAGCTTAGGCAAACATCATTATTTGAAAAACGGAAAACAAAGATTGCTCCCCTTATTCGGGCTTGTTACGCACGTCCCACGCTTGTTTTTGCATAAAAGTAATGTTAATCCACCTTCAGATGATAAGCTGTCTGTTGAGGATCTTAAAACACCACTTTGTCTGAAGCTCACGTTTTCTTATCTTGAAATACTATGAAACATCCAGAAGCCATGTACAACTTCTTGCAGTGATCCATGAATTATACAGTATAGGGTGATCATGAAAGTCCACCCTCATTTTAAAAACATTTTTTTTGAAACTGTTAGAACTACGTGGCCCAAATTTTGGAAAAAGGTAAAAGAACTTCTAAAGTTCTTAATTTCATGAATTTGGTTCACCGGCAGATCGAGCAGGCGGCCCTGGAGCCTCTATTATCAAAAAATGGCGTCTAGCAGAGAAACGTACAATGTGTTTTCTGGTAGTTTGTCATGATATCAAATCAAGCGCAATTACAAAAGCAAATTGAACTCCAATTTCCAAAATGTAGAATTGGTTTCATTGGCGATTTGGCCACATGATGCCAGTGGCCATCCAGAGGTTTTATTATATGGAAGCCATTTTCGATTCCAGCAATTACAGCGCAATCGGCCTGCACAACCTGTGATCCAAATACTTGAAATAAAATATTTACGTTTTCTTCAGTAGTATACCGAGTTTCAAAGTTTCTGAGTTTCAAATATTCTGAGTTGTTGAGTGGCTGAGTTTCAAGATTCTGAGTTGTTGAGTTGCAAAGTATCCGAGTTTCAAAGTTTCTTAAATTTTGATCTAGAAATGACTTCTCCTATACTACTTTCTTCTACCATTTTAAAAAATGCGTTCCTTGTAATTGAGTTTTTAAAATTAATTTTCAGAACGATGTTAGGACATTATTATCACCCTGTATGATAAATGTAGTAATTTTTCGTGCATTTTCAGACGATTTTGTGACTGAGTAGATCGCTAACCAAAATGGCACTGAATATTTGAGAAATTAAACTCGCTCGTGATTGATAGGGGCGCCATGATGGTTTAATTATTGCTCTACTTGACTCACAGATCAACTTTGATAGCATTAGGTATGACGGGGCATGCAATGGAGGGGCACGCACACGTACATCATTGCTTCAAGAATGACACGTTATTGGTTAACATGTTTAGCGAATTTCCTTTAATGTTTTTAATGAAAAAACTCGAGCTGGCAGTGAGGGAATGCGGCGCTTAAATAAATTTCAATTTCCAGAGCGAACATTTCCGATTTTTTTGGTTGATCCTCCAGGGAGATCACTGCAACGAGTCGTTCGCTTTACCTCTTCATTTATTAAATTCCTAATTGGGTTTAATGGTAATTTATATTCATGAAAATATCGGCGTTCTGTCATTTCCACTGATTTCTTCGGGGATTTTGTCGCGGCACCATTGCCGCCTTCAATTTTTTTCTTGAAATCCCACGTTTGTCGATCGATATTGGTATATTGCAATATGCATCGATATTTTGATCCAAATTGAATTTCACCGAGCGTATTATTTTGGGCAGAAGAGATTAAGTAAATCCACGTTGGGCTCGTTGATGTGTGCGAAATTCCATATCTGACTTTTGCTTCACGCAATCATATCTGTATAGGAGCTATTGAAAATGATTGATGGATCCTGGCCCTGGATTCCATGCCCTTTATTGCCAAGTTCGAAATTGACGGAAAGCCGTAGAAATCCAAAAGCCGGAGTGTACTTTAAAATCAGCTGGGTGTGAAGGGTGCGATCGTTTAGAAATAATTGTCTTATCGTAATTAACCATTGATAGAAATGCTGAATGGCGATGTTGCATTTAATTCCCCATTAATCACATACATCCATACCTCTTCATACGGATTTTCGCTATAACGGCCGTTTTTGATTTATGGCAATGTTTCGTTGAACAGCCAAAAATTTCGCTATAAAGGCCATTATACAGCTCATAGCTAATAACAAAACGGTGGTGCCTGATTTCACATTTGTGCTATTCGAGTAGTTTGAAAGCGAAGGCGAGCAATGCAAACATTATAACACGTTTGTCTGAGTCACATCTTATGTCTGTTATCATCACAATATGTAGTTGAGGATGATCCTGTTTTAAAACATTGGTCCAAATTTTGTTGTTTTGCTTCTTTTAACTCAATAAACTTATTACTGCGTTCTTCAAGTTGATCCTGATGAAGAACGCAGTGTTAAAACGCCACAAAGAACTTCAAAAGTAGGCAAAAACATGAAAAAAACGACAGAATTTTGATCAATTTTTTAAACCAGGGCCATCAACAACTGCGGATATACAGTAGTTATGTATGCCATGCAAATCTTCAGACTCGTATTCTTCAAGATTGTAAAGGAAATTCAGTGAATTCGCTAAATGGGTATATGGGTGTACTTCAAAGCGCACCATAACCATTCTGAATACGCTAATTCCATTGTGGAAAAGGTCACTATTTCGTGATTAAATTAGTAGCATGGGGTTTCATTATTATACTCTGTGTGCTGATGGAACACTCGTCTTTCCCACGCACCTGTTGTGAATGTTTGGATCGATATATGGCAATTCCATAAGCAGAAATTGACAAAGTTTCATCAGGTGCTGCTTTTTTGCACGCATCCATCGTCGAGATCCTTTTAATCCATACTAAAGATGCTCACAGGGTACCAGGCCTAATGTGTTTGAGAATTACCATAGCAACGAATACAAGGATGTGCGTGGGAGAAATAGAAAAATATTTTTAGACCTGTGGTGAAAAATAACACGTTTTCCCCATTTGATTTAGACTGCGAATTACTTGCGTGGAAACTGTGCCTTTGTAGTAGATTCATTGGCCTCAGCCATATTTTTCTTTTTATATTATAATATTTAACAAGTTGTTGGTAACTGCATATAGCATCGTTGTTCCGTTGGAAATGTGAGAATGCATCCGATAAATGTGTATATACAATGCAAAATTTAATTACGTTATTTATACTTTAGCGTATTCGATCGTGTTGAGGGTACACGCTAAAATGCGTCGATTCAAACGAGTACATGTCTTGTATTCTGCAAAGGATGAGGGTAATACAATTCCAGATAGCACGATGTGTGAATATGAACTTTTTCAGTGCAATATGGTATAGCAATGCGTGGGTAGATTTTCTAGTTCCTTTACAATAGATGTTTTGAGGCAGGCCCATAATTCGCTATCTCCATAAGAATTAGGAAATTACCCGTGTACCATATGTATATTTGGAAGCAGAATGTCAAATCGGATGACTGAACTTATAAATGAAAATGCATGCACTAGGAAATACACCAGCCAAAACGCTATACATGAATTGTAATGCGAATAAATTGAATTTGGCTGTGCTACGGATTAGATACTGCCCCGCCATGGATGCTATTGTTGTGAGAAAGTGGGCTTCTCATAACGGCTCGTAGGCTGGCAGTGATTGCCTTGCGGATGGGCAGCGCAAGAAATCACATCTTTTGGTTAGTCAAGGACAGATTAGTAGGCTAGGTTTAAAACAAAAAAGAATAAATTGTGACAGCTATAGGACAAGTACGTGTCATTCTTATTTACGATAAGGAGGGCTGAAATATAAATACGAGCTATTTTGTGCAAAGTTGGAGTAGGATCTTCAAATGTACATCTGGAGCGAATACAGCGCCGCCTGCTGGCACTGTGAACCCAAAGCACGTCACTCCTCGTAACTAATTTTTTATAAATTAATTTTTTGTAATGAGGGTAGGACTTTATGATCACCTTGTTTATCCTTGAAATTTCCTCTTTGCGCAAGTCCAGTCAATGAACTCAAAAATGCCTCTTTTTCCTGTTTTCGATGGGAGTTTCAAGTTGACTATAATTTATTGTTAAAAACCCAAAAAACTGTTCAATGGGCTCCGTCCATCTCTTCGGCGAATCCCACACAAACTCACCTGAAAAATCTGTTCAAAGATTAAAGCCCATGAGCAAGGGCTTTAACCTTTGAACAGATTTTGGTGATCTTTGACAATAAATTAGTCAGCATGACACTCGTTTATTGTATAATTATTACGAATAGGTAATTTGACCGCTCACTATTCTACAGATACATGTAATTTACACGTAAAATTTCTTTCTAAAAGTTCGCTTAATTGTAACGTGGTCAAAGTCGCATAAGGCCATTCCAATTTAGCAAAACGGATTTTATCGTCTCATTCAGCGCGCTAGTAATTGCATTTCATTTATTCGTGATTGTGCAGTAGCTGATTTACGCCCACGTCCGCATAATTAAATGTAAAATGGAAATTTGGCAAATGCTACGAGTTGAGCAATTCCATCTCCTTGAGTGACTCTGCACACTTTGCGCTGTCCCGTCTTATCGTTCGGCGAGGAATTATTACGATGATGAATAATGAATGGTGAATTAATGCAAATGAGGATGGGTGAATAGCTTTAAAATATGGCAGTCGGGTTATTGGGATTCCGCCTGCATGGGCAGGCCACCGATTTCTAATATATGGTTTAATAATAATGTGGCTCGTAAGATAGCGAGGGCTGCGATGGTCGCTCCTATCTGCTTGAACTTCCCTCGCTTAATCCCAGTTTAAGACCACGCGTAGATTACAATAATTGGCAGCAGGCAAAGCGAATGGGGGCATTGAAATGGGGGATTTGGGAATAACTGGAATTAATTCCGAAATTAGCAATCCGTGTTGTTTGGTCTGACGCATTAAGGGATGCGATTCGTTCATCATGCTTAATCGAGGCTCCCCTCCGGGGAAGGCTTTATAAGATGGAAAGCCGGACTTTCAATGACACGTCCATGTCAGGGTCCACTTTGAAGAGCACCGAGAAACCGTTTTGTCAGACGATGTTCCTGGCTCATCTCAAACGTCAGAACATGTATGAGTGGATTTATGTCGAAAGTCGTTCAACAGCCTAGTAATGGTCGACTTGTTTCTCAAGTTCATTTCATAGCCCACAGGGCAGGATTGTGCTCGAGGAGTGCACTTAAACCAGCTTGTGCTAGACAACAGTCAAATTACAAGGTGACCACAATATCTTATCAGCATTACAAAAATTAATTTTAAAAACTTGGTTACGAGGAACACATTTTGGAAAAGAAAATTAAATTCATGTATTTAATGTACATGAACTTGGTTCACAGGGCATGTTAGCAGCCTTGTTTCTTAAGCAACTTGTTCTGCAACTTGCTTAAGTTCATTTCGGGGCACACAATGCAGGGTTGTGCGCTAGGGGTGCACCTCAGTCAGCGTATGATACAGGGTGATAGCAATATCTCACCATCATTACAAAAATTAATTTTGAAAACGTAGTTACGAGGAACAAATTTTTGAAAAAAATTAATTTCATGTACAGTGCGTGCTAGCAGGTGGCGCTGTAATCAAAAATGGCAGTTGTAAGGAACACATTTTGGAAGAAGTTGGAACGCCTGAAATTTGGTTATTTCATGTGTTTGGTACACAGGGAGTGCCAGGAGGTGGCGATGTAATCGCTGGAATTTAAAATATCATTTACGTGTTCAGTGTAAATAAGAAAACCTTCAAGATGGCCACTGATATCAAGTGACCAAATCGCCAATTTCTGAAGAGTATGGAATGCGAACAACATTGGGTGATGTCTACAGTGTGGAAATGTCTTACGAATTCAATTTTCTTTCAAAATTACACTTAACACTGTATGGTGAATTGGTGACATGATAAACTGTACCAGAATATCCATTGAGATTTTCTCTGCATAGACGTAATTTTCGTTCTAGCAGTTACAGCACCGCCTGCTGGTACCCCCTGTGAACTAAACACATGAAATAAAAATTTAGGAGTTTTACCTTTTTCAAACTTTGGCGCTTGTAACTCTAACATTGGTTTACAATATTTTTTGAAATGAGGGTAGGGCCATTGTATTATCACCCTGTACAGTAGAATCTTGGGATAATCATAGTAAATTGCAACGAAGGAAAGAATTGTTTAATTGTATTTGGAAATACAACTTGAGTTAGATAACTCCTGAAAGATTAGTTTTAGTTTACATTGAACAGGAACGACCCTTAAAGGAAACAATAGCAGAACATTAACCTGAGAATTACTACACGAGACGTAACAAAATAAGTCTACCTTTTGACTAAAATTCTCAACTTACAGCATCTTCCAGCATTTTAGCAAATTATAATGTTCGCCAGTGTTGAATGGAATTCGGTAAGTGGAGAAATGCTCATATTGAACTTTCGGCACGCCTACTGTAGACTGTATATGAAGTATTAACAAAAAATTCAGCGAAAGAGTCATGCTTAAAAAGCAAGAAAAGCGAACTACTGTAGGTAATTGCAATCCATTATAAGAAATGTGGGGCGGAGCTCGTATACTACGGAAGATTTCTTTGCCATAGAAAGAGAGTTTTATGGCAAAATTGCAAGGCTCAGCTCGGAAGTGGTAAAGTTCAAGTTAGGAGAGATAAAAGAAGAAAGTGAATTAAAGTGAAATACCATTAAAGTTGTCCATATATATCTCTATGCGCTGATGATAATAGACGCGTTTCTAATTAACTATTCGATTACTTTATGCCGGGGAAAATGAATTTCATTCGCAAGCTTTTCGGGCTCATAAAGGCGATTCTTATCTTTGAAATTAGACCATTAGTTTTGGAGAGGCGGGACGTGACACGTGAAGTTGGTGCATTAGTGCTAAGGTTTACCTTGGGTTAAATTATTCTGGTTCCAGAATCCTTTTTCGAGCTAATGTGGCGTTTGATTGGACTGCGAAAATGTTTGTCATTTTTAAAATGGTGACAAAATGTTGCACTACGTATGAAAATCAATGAGATTTTTCTCGGTAACGGATAATTCTAAAAACAGGACATCCATGACTATATTCCAATTTGTATGAAAACATAAATCGTTTTGAAGCTTCCCTGTGGATTGGAAACTACGGCATTAAATAGGAAAACATGAAAACAACGAGGTTCTAGGAAGTTAGCCCACCCTCATTTCTCACTCATCCCAATTCTCTGATGAGACTATAAGCTGCACCAGATATGGGGATGTCAGCTCGTAGTGCAGTCAGAGAGAACGGAACAGGTCTGGAAAATACGTCATTAAAGTTTAAACCGAAATTGGAGCAATTTCGAATTCGCCGTAACCGTTTCGGTCGATTCAGTTTTACCGTTTTAATATAACACGAGCAAAAAATTTACTGTACATGTATACTGAAATTGCAGCTTCGGCTTCCACTTTCCTGCGAAATTATTAAACCTGCCAGCATTTCAGCTGTAATGGAACTAACAGTGAAACCGAGCAATGGCCTTTGGCCATTATGATTATTCTTGGTTTCGCAGAACGAATTCATTTGTTTCAAAATAAATAGACCATAGATGTTAGGCACATCCTTCTTGCCCCCTATGGGCGTTCAAAATCTGAGGAAATCAAGGCTTTTAAACAATATTTTGAAAGCCAATATGCTTGTGTACAGGTGCGTTTAAACTTCACATTCACAAAACATTGTAAAACAAATCCCATTCGATTATGTGGGTCATCCATACCAGATATTTCTGCAATATAACACGTTTTGTTTTGTAGTGTAAACTCGCCTTTATGATGAGAATTTTCAAAGTAGTTGGCAGCTTACAAGTGAAGCTATTACACAAAGCCGTGGAAGTCCTTACTTATATGCAATTATACATGTATTTGTGTAGTGATCAAATTGTTGTCAAACTGCATGGTAATGGTAGTCAAACTACATGGTACATGGTAAAGGGAACAATGAGATTCCCTTAAGTTTTGCAACTTACTGCAATTTACTTGCAATTTTCCACAGAAAGAAGTGAAAGGCATGCTGTATATGTTTAGATACGTCTTATTGCCATCCATTATAGTTTTGCTTGCTATAGAATCGAAAGTTCCATCAATGTCATTGCAAAACATAAAGAATCGGAAAATGAAAAAGACAAAAGCAATGTCGCGTGTGTCATAAAAGGAACGAAGCAGCTCTGTTTTATTGGAATTCGTGAATTTACGACGGTTAGAAACGAATTTTAGTTTTATAAATAAGTTGGTTTAATTTACTAATGTAATGTAGACAGCTTAGAAATCGTCGAATTTATCCGAGTCTTCATCCCTGCATTCCTTTATCACGGCCCAATTCAAATGCGTGCTTCGAAGAATCTAGACAATAACACTTAAAGTAGAAGCTTTGTATTTCTCCCTGTGCATGCGACGCTTGAATGGACCAATATTTGAAATAAATAAAAAATCAAACAAGGTTAGAAAATTTGCCGTAAATTGTAGAGCGCATATTGCACTTTTAAACTGTCGTCGTAAATCCTACATAATTCTTGCTCAATTGTGAAAATACGAGCTCATTCTTCCGAAATGTGCATAAATTTAATTTGGTATGGAAAGCCTGGGAAAGTCAGGCGAATTCTGAAAATAGGTTAACAAAGCTAGGTAATGCTGCCCTTTGTACAATGAAAGAAAACCCCAATATGGAAGATTAGGAGGCTATTTGGCTTCATTTATGACAATGTCGAAATTTGCAAAGTAAAATAAATTCCAAGCATCTGAGCATTAAAAAGTGCATTAATACTTTGACGTTGTGTGAATTCCTTTATTTTTTAAAATCATTAGTTATCGCCATAATCATTGGCACTATTGATCTTTATTAAAGAGCAGAAACATTTTCCTTTATAATGGTCGAGGGAAAACTTAAGGTCAGGGAAAAATAACATTTTTAACGTGGAAAACCTGGGCAAGTCAGAGGATTTCATGTTACTAAAGCTGTGGGAACCCAGTAAGTACTTCGTTGCTTGAATTCAAGGCTATTTCTTGGAACCGAAAAAATAAACTGTTCGCTACTTTCCAAAATTCCATTCATAAGCAATTCCGGAAAACTGGTCGGAAATTCGGTTTCCAGCTAAATCCACATCTTGTCTCCACGAGCCATGGCCAATTCTGGTTATCTGGATCTGCCATTATGCTAAGATAATAAAACATTCGTGGAAAGATACATTAAGAATGGGATTTGGACTGGGTGGTTGGTGGGGGGCGCTCGTTGCTATATCATATTTGCATAATGCGCGAAGCAGGAAGACGCGGCGCTGTAAATCAACAAGCAAGACGCGATTCCAGCTTGCGATCGAACTCGCATACCGGAAATTAAGCGGAGTTTTATCGAAGAGACATCCTGCATAAACGGACCTATTAGCGGCTTTTGTGGGAGGGGAAATTGGACCGCAACTGCAAAACAAAAGCATCAAATCATTCTCAAAATTGGCGAAGGCGCCGAGGAAATTGACTTCGTGCTCGCCACAGATGGCGCCACACTCGCTAAGAAAATGCATTCAAAAACCACGTAAATGCACGCGTACACACTGAACGTGACCTATCGCAAACTCGTTAAAGGTGCACCGGTGTTCGTATTGATTGCCGCTTTACAGGGGCAGCACGATCGTTCGTAGGCGTCCGTTATGGGATGATAAAGTGAAATTGCGCCGTTTTGGAGGGAAACAGCCGAGGAATAAAAGCCTGTCTTTAAGCTTTCCTTTTTTCAGGCAGAACGATTCATTAAAGGAAAATCGATGCAGTTCTGGGTGCAAACAAATGGCAAACAGTAGTTCATGAAGTTTTACGTACTCGAGATTCTAGCTCGAACGAAATCGCAGTTTTAGAGGTCACGTTTTGCTCACATGTTTAACACTTTGTTGGGGATGATTGAGATCCACGTCCCTTCGTCCTCTTCACCGTCCATACTGTGCATAATTGACCCCTTTCTATACCATTGAAATGGATCGGGCATGTTCAACGATTCTGAAGTGGTCGGCTCTGAATGTGACAGTTCCATTTTGACATCTCGAGTGAGATGATCTAGTCTTTAATTGGAACGAACGTGCCATCTGCAATCGATTGTGAAAGTGGTGAAATTGAAAGTACAACATGCAGGGCGTGCATTGCAACTATCACTTTTGTAACCTATTGTAAATGTACGGGGTGGGCGATATATCACTATCGGTTGCAAACGGGCTGCATTTTTTTAAAAATATCAATGGGTATGCGCCAAGTAAGCTTTATTATAATTCAGAATACAGGAGAATAAAAAAAGCTGTCCACCACAACCAGAGTGACAAAATGGCCGCCCAGGTGGATGATGTATCACAAACTATCAAGTTGTAAACGGGCTCTATTTTGATTACTTATCGTTTGGTTTCCGCCAAGTATCTACATTGCGTTCCAGAATATATACATGAGAATTTGTTTGGAATAGTTAATATTCCATGTATGGCCTGCTTTGTCAACGAAACATTGTGAACGCTATAGTATGGCATCCACCGTTTGCATAAGAAAATCCAGAGGTGGCAGATGAACATTTCCAAGAACATTCAGAGGAACATTTCCAGTAAACTTCCACGTTAACCCAACGGACCAACCCCACAAAAATCACTAGACATGAAGTCAGGACTTCTGGCAAGGCAGTTAATGAACTTGTGGATCACTCTCGTTAGATGTCACTTTGGTAGTATAGGCTTTTTAAAACAAATTCTTATGTATGCTGAATCACAATAAAGCTTACTTGGCGAAAGTCCATTAATAATTAATAAAAATACAACCCATTTACTATAGATGGTGAGGTGCATATATCGCCCACTTTATACACGTACATCAATTTTCGGACGTCCAGTGATTTAAAGGCATTTTACGGTTGACGAATTTTCAGATATTTGTGAGACGGGATTGGTTTAAACACGAGTTATTTGCATACGTACTGTAGCAAGGTCGTCCAAAATCTATTTGCAGGCTAATCACAACACTCTATGGTGCTTCTCTTCATTCATTTTCTATTGGTGGACTTAATTTCGTTTTGAGATCCCCACTGTGTTCGGTATTTGCAATTGCAGGAATATTTAATATTCTGTAAGTGCCTGCAGTATGTGGCCCATGTGTAAACAATGGAATATTTGACACAGATTTTTGATTAAACTATCGTACACAATCAGTGATCCTGGAGGCTTATTTCGTAATTAAACTTTCATTTTGCACGTGCGAGGACCTGGGCATAAAACGAGTCTCAGGGCGTATGGCCGTTTCTGCACAAATGGGCCCACTCTCCATTTAATTGCCAGGAAAATAACAGCGTGGATCTGTCGAGGGATGGCACCGTAAGGTCATCTAATAATAAAGTTATACAAATCGAAGCTAACAAACCTCAGGATTAATTAGTATAACGATCCAAACCTTCTGGCGTTAATTATGTACCCAACCGACAGATGTGAAATCTGTGTTTTATCGATTAAGTCATGCGAGTAATACGAAGCAAATCTTAGTCACATAAGCGCCATTTAGGATATTTAGTTTCATTTTTGAACTGTTTGCTTAATAGATAATATTTACTCGAGAGCATGCCCTGTTCCAAAAAAATTCATGTTTGCTAAATTTCTGCATAAATATCTTCTAAGCTTACTGTATACCCGAAATCAGAAATATTCGAGGTAGTTTCTGCGAAAATCTTGGTAATTCTTGCATCCGAATATCTGAAACGTTCTGCATAGTTATTTAATTTATGAAAATTTATAAAAATGCCTAATTAGTTTGTTGAGTTTTTAAAGGGAAAAGCAACCAATCAGGATTGTGTCATCAGTGCAAATATTGCATCAAAATAGAAGAAACAGCAAGTTGATGATGGCAAGGCCGCTAGGATATGACTAATGAATAAAGCCAGACATTTAATGATAAAGCGGGGGTGGAAGAGGGTGCAAAAATGTAATCATGAAGACTTCACTTAACCTACGAATGGCTCATAACCGTCTGTAGGCTTTCTACTTGTACATGTACTGTATAGCGCGGCATCTATTGAAATATAATCAACGTCTTTAATCAAATTATATAATGAACTGATCCTTGGCGGTTAACTCGATCCAATTTTCGAAAATTGGATCGTGTGTTCAAAGGGATTTTGTATTCTGATTTCAAATGGATCTGAGCATCTCCAATCCACAACCCGATCTGCTGAACTTATTGGACTAAGAAATTGTAGTTGAAAAGCTATCTTGCCCATTCTTTCTGTAACATCTCATCATAGGGTGACCTTAAATAACATGGAGTTATCCTCTAATAATGATTTTCAGATCGAAAATACGCGTTGTAGAATAAACAAAACAATGCTTGTGGACTTTAGAACAGTCCACATGTTGGTCAATTTGCTTCCAATTAACCATCAAATTAACAAGGACATTTAACATTGTAGATTAAAAGAACAGCAATAAAGTCCCACAATTCTACCTTTAACCCTGCACACATTGTGCACGCCGCGTTCCAATTGGAGATACACAGTCACTCGGGGATAGAGTAATCCAGTTCAGACCGTGACGGACTGCCCCCTGGTCAGTCACAGATCTTCGTTCGTCCAATAAAAACAAATTTGGTCTTTTTCAATTGCGTTGACAGTCTTTCAGCCAGCCTTTAGCCTAGTGTTGCCTTCATCTTTCGCTGAGCGGCCCTGCAGGCTAGGTTCGCAATCAGTTTTGCCTGTCTTTTGGGAACGCTGGAAGCTCGTGGGCGATCATTTTCAATCCAACTTTGATTACCAGTCGATGGCGCTTTTTTGCGGTGACCAATTGTTGACTCACTTCGCCATCCTTAGTCCTTACCATTGCCATTGCCAGCCCTTAAAGGCCAACAATCTATAATATGAAAAGGAAATTAACGGCGTTGATGGAGACCGGAATCGCTGGCTGACCATCCTGTTTGCCGATGACCACGCTGCGTTTATGATCGACTGACCCTCACCCCTCCCAGGACCCATTAAGGCCCCACGACTGGCCGAATTACCCGCACGCCATTAACACTCAAAATCGATGGCGAGTGGTAAGCATTTGCTAATGGATAGCCGATGGTTTTAGCATGTACAGACACACTGCGAGGGCCATGGGAGCCATTAAATGCCCTCACACTCAAGCTTCGCATTTGATGTAATTAGAAATGCTTTTTCGTCCAATTGGGTGGGCTAGGATGCGGACGGAAAAACGGTGGGTAAACGTTGGACATGCTGCAAATGGACTATAGCCAAAACTTGTCGAATTTGTTTTTGGAAAAAATCGTGTGGTACGCGTGCCTGTTTGTTCTAGCGCTGCATACAAGCAATGTTCTTGAAGCGTTTGCATCACTAGGAACATGTTTTTACAGATAGATTGATGTTATGTAATTCGTATGCGGCACAAGGAAACATTCAAAAATATTAATATACTAAACAAATGAAAAGTTGGTGCTAATTTCACGCGTCAATACAAAAATAAGCTTTAATGCCATGGCAAATACATGTACTTGTAGTAAATTGCCATGGGTGCAGACACCTTGCACTTTTTATTCTGCATCATGTGTCAGCACAATTAGATTTGAATTTATTAAACGGCCTGAAATTGGGTTGATCTCTATACATGTAGTATCAGGTTAAGACTGTTCAATTTCACCTGCCCTCTAAAAGAATCTTCAGATTAGTTTTATTAAGTGTAACTTTTGAGTGTTAATAAATTAATTATTGTCAAAAACTTACCTAGAAAATGACATGTAATACAGTTGCGATAAAATAGTAACAAAATCGCACTAGTCAGAATTCCAATTCAATCAGGCACGTGCTAACATTGTTTTCATCAGAAATTACATGTATAGTAGGGACATTAATACATTCCCATATAAAATTACTTGTACATGTAGTGATGAGGTTCAAATTGTCCACTCTTAACCTGATATGTATAGTACATGTTCTATAGTAGTGTAATAGATTGTTGTCCCAAAAACTGCAACCTACACTATCCTAATATTGAAGTTTTAAAGGGTAACAGTAACACTTTTCTTGATTGCCTTCGAGTGCATGTTGTACATAAATAAATGTTAAATTTGGTATACGGGTATAGAGTTGGGGTAAGTTTGATATGATAGTTGGGATAATTGATTCGATGGCAGATTTTTTGTTTAATTTAAATATCTAGCAAACAACGTCTCATATCAGTCTCGTCACGCCTTTTACATAAAACAGAAATCGATTGCGCGAATCCATTTCCTTTTGTTCATAAAAGTAGAAATGGGATTATATAAAGTGGGCGCGAAGGTTGTATAGCGCTATTATCCGTTGTAAGAACAAATTGTGCAGCCTCGCAGTTATAATAATTAAGTTGAAACCACAAGGAAAGAAAATGTCTAATGCAATTACGTTGAAAAATTAAAGGCTTTTATCAAAATGTGCAGGATTTCGATTCGTTGGGAGGAGTGGAAGACAACAGTGGGATCGCGATCTATGGTTTACTCCTCGATGAATTAATGGAGAAACCAGCCAGAGGTTATCGATGCGTTTTCCCATTAAAGAAGAAATATTGTTGAAATAATACGTATAATTGCGTTTTCTCGAGCCTACAAGGTTGATTTCGGTTGAAGTATTATGAGTATTTTGTTCACGGTACAGTGTATAGTTCGTCGATTTAAAAAATCGAAGGCAGCTAGTTATCTACGAACATGCAGGTATCCAAAAATTAGAGACTAAATCTTGTCACTAAATCTTGGTTTCGTTTCGCATGCATGCACTTTTGAATTTCCCTACCAATTACTTCAAATACTATATAAGTTGTGCTAGGGAAACTATAGGAACTAATTAACGATGCCTTCAACTTCTCCCAACTTCCTGAAACACCCTGTAAAGAATACATTCTAGTAAGAACCCCTGTCATCTACGGTGAAACTGAGAGCAAACAAGCGAAATAATATTAGAAGGGATGGTGGCTTGCCTTTATCTAAGGCCATTCAATATCGTATTTATTGCGGGGTAATATTGCCGGTAGAAATCGTATTAGGAAGTTTTTGTATCTGGAGTTTAAACATCCCTAGAAGTTCTATGATAGAAGTAAAAATCGATAGCTTGTCTCGCTGGAGTGGGAGACACCAAGATGGCTTTTTAGCAGCTGGGAACCAGTGGGGAAATAATGAAATCAAAGAAAAATTAACAGTTAGTTTTGTTCGAAACCGATGAAGACGTTTATGTGTTAACAAAAATTTCAAGGTTGATAATCGTTAATACATGCACTAATTTTTTACAACGACAACAAGTGGGCTTCTTCTAACGGCTCGCGAGCTAGCAACGATTGACTGGTGGTTAGGGGCAGACAAATCACACATTAATTGTTAGGGTAGGATAAACACAAAAAAATCACAAAAATTCCGAGAGCAAGCACAGTGTCATTCAACTCTCGATGAAACTATACGGTAGTTGAAATACAGATATTTTGCGCATATTTGAAGCAGGACATAATGTCAATCATATCTGAGTAATATCTGTCATAACATCATAACGAAGAACAAATTGTAATAAGCTTTGGCATCAGTGCTATCAATCGGACTCATTTATAATGTTTTAACTAAATCAACTTGACATATTCACCGATGTTCGAGTTAATTATTAAAGACAGTATACAGTTCTTTTCCAAATGTATTTGCCCCCAGCCATCTGTGAGTTAAGTGGGAAATATAGATTTTCATTCAACCTATTAAGCCTAGCCAACTCATGAATCCTTTGGAATTGACATATTGACTTGTACAATTGCGGTGATTTAATTTGATCCTTAAACAAGTTTCGAAGATCGGATCGAGTTTGTGAACGACCAGGATTGAATGACAAGTTTTCCGACATCCGTTTAACTTCCCCTAGCAAATCTCCTTGTTTTCAGCGATTTAAGAAATGCCAGGCACGTCGCTCGACTCAGTTTTTGCTGGAGCGTCGTTGTGAAACAAAGAAATGCCTGCTATTATGAAGCGATATTGCGTGAAAAGTGGATTTCTAGCTATTTTTTTATCATACTTTCTTGAAACATGCTTCTGAACGAAACTCGGAAAGTCATTACAGTCGTGATATTTTCATCCATAATAAATTGACTTGCGGATGGGAACAGCAACGAGTCGTTGCTACAAGGTATAGATGATCAGAGTCAGCTAACTTTGACCAGAGGCGATTGAATTTGTTAAATTAGTGATGAGATATTGAGTTGAGAATTGGTACAGTGATTATCCCTTGTTACGAGACATTTTATTATTTGTTGGCAGTATCTCAAATGCACGATAGGGTGTCAACGTGATCTTAACAGGAGAACATCAGATCCCACGACTTAAAGTTGAAGCTCGGAACTAGTTTTTTGTTATACTACGGTATATGCCCCGCTCCAAATGTGCACAAAATATGTACATTTCAATCCTAGTTGTCTAGTTGACAACTATGACACCTGTTCTAACTTTGGGAGTTTATCCTTTTTTATGTTTTTTTTCTATGTACCTGTAAATGTAATTTATTTTGCCTACCCTAACCTGAGGTTTTCGTGTGTGCAGGGTACTGAGTTGGATTGTATTGGATTTCTGTCTGTCACATATCTTTACGAAGTCATTTTAGACCAATTTACCGCCGTTCTAGTGTTTTGAATGTTGGTACACATCTTAATTTCTCGGTACGTTTGATTGCATTCAAATATTACGGACGGATGTCGCTCCATTCACGTGCTTATGGACAACCGTAAACGTATGCAAAATGCATGTACATTCGATACGTATGTCGAAACGTACGTGTGTCTGGTAATTCGGACTGCGTGATGGGTCCAAAGTGCGCATAGGATATTGAACACCCTGTATTACTCGTTCTTTCCCACAAAAACCCGCATAAACCTTTTTCCCGCGAATGCGGTTTGTCCGCTATATTTTTACGGCCTTCGTTATTAACTAGTTAATTGAATTAACTGTCTCGTTAGTATAAACTGGTTAATTGAATTAACCAGTTAATTTCGGTGTCTCCAAGGTATTATTATGTGTTTATCCTAACCGATAATGGCCTAAAAATGTAATTCCTTTATTTTGCATGCCCTAACCGTAGCCTGAGAGGCGCCAGGAGAAGCCTACTTTCAAGTAGTGTCTATGCTGAAGCAGGGCAGCATTTGTATAGCCCTAATGTTGTTATAAATTGTCGATTGCAGTGTAAGGAGCCATTCGAACTGCTATGCATAAACAATGGAGCCACCCGCATCGATGCTCAAGCTCAGACTCAAGACTCAGACTCGAGCACGTCCCTCCCAGGATGCAGTTCACCGAGCGTGTCCAATTTTCCGAAGCTTACCTATTGGTTTTTTCCCTTTTCCACTGACACGCATTGCCAGCCATGCCTGACTGTTGCGCCGCCCTGGTGCGATGATCTACGACGCTCTGCCCCTTAATGGGTGGCAATCACTGCTAGCTTGGGCGAAACAAATTTTTCGTTGCAAGGAGCGTTTAAGTGGCCGCAACAGTGCTTAAGTTTTTTTCCCGTAGGCTCCATAAAAAGTGAACGAATGGGCCGAAGGTAAGTCTTAATTCCAGCGGAAATCTTTCGGGCGTCGATGCGTTGCCTTCAACGCCGTCGTCAATCGATAGGGGGCGCGGGGGTGATACTCTTCCTCCCCGCCTTATCCCCGTCTTAGAAGCGCGATTTTTATTGCCGGTAGATGGATTTTATAACCCTTGACTATCATTGCATCCTGCACAATAAAAACGGAATCAAATTGCGGCGCACGTAAGCACGTTCCAGAGGCCGGAAGGGGCTGACGTAACTATACTACATGGAGGTGCTAGAAATGGGAGCGGCACGCAAATTTTCGACTTTTTTCACTCCTGGCTCGACGCTGGCGAAATTTTAAATGGCATTTAATTAAAGTTTCAATTTGGAACCCTGATATTTGCTCCAGTCATGGCATGGGAAATCAAGCTCCTGATTTCCCAAAACGTGTCGTTTCCTAACGCAAGTGCTGTGGTGACGCAGTATGGAATTTCATATGCGAATACACGTACGAATGACTTATAAGGGAACCTGAAAACCATGGATTTTTTGACAGTGATTCAGAATCAGGTTGTCTGCCAGTCGTGGAAGACATCGAAAAGTCATGAAATGAAATTCAAGTCATGGAAAAGTTCATGAAATGAAATTCAAGTCATGGAAAAGTTCATGAAATGAAATTCAAGTTATGAAAAGTTCATGAATGTTACATCAAGGTCGTGGAATTTGATATACGATTACGAAGAACTTGTAAGGGAACCTGAAAACCATGGTGTTTTTTGGCTCTGCTATAGAATCAGGATGTCTACCAGACATGGAAGTCATGGAATGAAATGCAGGTCATGAAAAAGCCATGGAAGTTACATAAAGGTCGCGGAATTTATATACGAACGAAGAACTTGAAAACCAGGAATATTTTGGATGTGCTATAGAATCAGGGTGTCTAGCCGTCATGGAAGTCATGAAAAAGTCATGAAATGAAAATGAAAAGAAGTCATAAAAGCTGTAAAAAGTCTTGAAACTTACATTAGGGTCATGGAATGTTTGATTCACAACATTAAAGTTCAATATTTGTCATCAGGTTTTGCAAAAACAGAATATCCTCGTCGCTATTTTTGATGGCACAAAACTTGAACGTTCCCATATTCTAATTGGCATACATGTTCAGTCATAAACTACGCTATGGGAAAGTGGTTGTGCAGCTAAATAAAGAATTTAATGTGTTTAGGTTAGTTTAGGCAAGGCACACAAAAAACGAAACAGTAAGAAAACATAAAAAGATAGGTTGCGACAGCTAGGACAGGTGTCATTCTTGTTAACAAGACAAGTAGAGTTGAAATAAGTTTTTTGCACATATTTGAACTTGTATCTTAATATCTAAATATATCTAAACTTATTTTAATGCTTCCAAAATGGAAGTGTTTTAAGGGTTAATTTTTATTAAAATATTGTCAATTTACAGGAGTAGCAAGCATGTTTGTAAATAGACGACATGCATGTACAGTGTACATGTACATGTACCTGCCAATGCTACGAAAACGATGGGATTTCATGGATTTCCGGAAATTGACATTGTTTGAGTTGTACCAGTTAGCAATGTCAGTGCGTCATGTTTGGTTCAGATAAATGCTTCGACAAGAGAATGGCTACCATGTGCACGGCGACAGCGTTTATGGGCGACCCCGCTGCAATCACAGAAGCAACTTATTAATTGGATAATTATATTTATAAATTGCATTAACAATTAGCTCCATTGTATTTGCTTTGTGAGCTGAATTTTGTAGTCTTGCTAACGTCGTTATTCCAGACGCATCCAATTCAATCTTCAGCCATGCACGAATGTTGTTCAAAACTGCTAACTGCGTTGAATTTAATCTGGGGTACTCAGTTGATCCGAATCGTGTTTGCTTTAAATGGAAATTTACGAGAATCGCAAATTGCTTTGGGAAAACGAATTAAGGGAAGCGTTGGAAATGCTAGTATGTGACGTTAGTTGCACAGGAGATTTTTCTCCAGCGAGGTCAGTTTGTGGATTGCGGCCAAATTCCGACGTCCTTATCGTTTCTGCAACGTCGCCGTCGGTGGCTGTTAATCATAAAGACCTCTTTAAAAGGTGGATAGGATTTCCTCAATGCCTCAATTCGCCATCACGAGCGAATGGCTGTTGGAAAAACCTTTAGATGGAAGATGGGGGCGATAACCACGCTTCCCATCAATGGGCATTTTGTTCAGAAATGGCCAAATTGCACGAAAATCGCCATTGGGTGAGATCGTGCACATGGGTCAGTTGCCCACTTTCCGACATAAGGACCTTCACGTTCGGGGTTAACATCCGCAGCCCCTAATTTCAAATCTACTCTCGTTTTTTGTCAGCTCTTTTCCAAAGCTTCCTTTTTGCATGCAAATGCGTGCGGAAGGATATGAATAGCAAATTACTCCGCGCATTATGTTCCGCACGAGTAAAGAGGCTACTTATTGGCATTCCCTGTCGACCTCGGTATTACACGCGTCCAACCTAGTTGTTGTGGAAGCGTAGGAGTTGGAGCTCGTTATGCTAATCCTTATGCAAATCATATTGGTCATTAGTGACCATTAAATGGGCAAATTCCTCGCGGTCGAAGCCGCGTTTCCCTATGGCAACCTCAATGACCCGATCGCCATGAATGTCATTTTAATGACACGGAGTACAAATAATCTCCCTTTAATCTTGGAGTTCACCCGTTTGACCTCGCCTTTGTAACATTTTTATAATAACGCTAACAAAACGGGCACGCGCTTAAGATCTATCGATCCGCCATATCGGCCTTCGGGGATTGGAAACACGACTAGGTACAGCATACTGTAGGCTCAGGGGCTGCGCATAAATGACATCCACCACATTTTATTTTTTAGCACTAATTCCTCTGAAGTCAACCCTGATGCGATTCCATCGCCAACGAAATTGAGTTTCAAGAACAACAATTGGATGCTCTGAAGAGAAGCGGGTAATCTGCCCCAGGGGTATGAAAAGTTAATATTTTTCCGCGTCGAAACGGTGTCCCATTATCTATACCTACCTGAACATCTAGTCCGCGATGGACCCTAAGCCACTGCTTATAGGCTAAGGCCCTGCTTCTCAAACCTGGTTAAATTACCCAAAATTGGGTAAAAGCGGTTTTTCTTGGGTAACGACACACATTACAATTTACGGGAGATCTGCATAGAGCTAGAAGTACTCTTTAAGAATGTGATCAGTTTATGTGTGCCTATACTCTAATGCCCACGCTGCCTAAACCTGGGTAAATTACACAGTTTGGGTAAAGTGATTTATTTTAGGTAACCACACACCTCGTAACGCATTAAAACTCCACGTAAAACTGTAGAATATGAAGCATGTCTACTCTAAACAAGTGAATACCGATATTCTGAAAGTCCATAAAGTATTGAATAATTAGATTAAATCATTTTTCTGTTAGTGTGCTTTTAATGGGTAAAAGGATGGTGGATTTGCATGGTAATAAGAACTTTGCGATAAACGGTTTGAATCAGGTTGGTAAACAAGTCCTAAAAAGGTAGTTCAAAAATAAGTCCTAAAAAGGTAATTAAAAAATAAGTCCCTAATTTCCTAAAATAATATTACTATGAAAATGTCCTAAATGGTTTCCAAGAAATTGAAGCCAAGAAGTGATGTTTAAAAATGTACGCATGTAATTTTGTTGTTTTGTTATCGTATTATTACAAAGATTAATAAAGTGTGATATAATGCATTCTAAAAAGTTTACCTTTTAAGAAAATCCTAAAATACAGTAGTTCTAAATTTTCCCTTAATAGACTTTAAAAAAGTTGCTAAATTTTAAAAGTTGGAATTTGTTTGTCATCCTGATGAAGGGTAAAGTTTGGGAAGCTGGGGCTTAACCTACCCTATATGTAACCTAACTTAAAAATGTAATTTACTTATTTAGCTGCCCAACCGTCAGGCAATCACTGCCAGCTTACGAGCAGTTAGGAGAAGCCCATTTTCACATTGCGTCTATGGTGGAGTTGGCCTAGTTTGTAGTTCAGCCATTTGACAATAATTCACACCAATTAAGGCTAATTAAGGCGTTGCAATAGTCAAAAAGGTAGCCGGTGTACAGTTCATACGCAACGCCCTTGGTTCTATTAAAGGGTTAACCTTTCGGCGCTGTATTTTTGATTCAGACGTTGATGCGCGCTGTATTGGCTTTTCCAAATGCCTTCCAATTTCGCCGGCTATGCGAGTCGAATAACAAGAAGTAGATTTGCACATTTTATTGGTTAAATAAGCGAATGAAACGGAAAGCGATTTTGAATGGTCGTTGGAGTCCTCCTCTCTTTTTTAATATTCCCCATTTATTCGAGTATAAAAGTGGATCCCCTGACTTTTCTCCGCGACAGATTGTCCCTCGCTTTAATAATCAGCCCCGATTGTTGATGAGTTGATTTTCCATGGCTGCGTAACTTTTTTTCTGATTTAATTAAGGGTGCTGGCAGTTGCACGGATGGAGTTTTATTAAAGATGTCTTCCCGAATAGTCTTATCATTACTCTGACTTCAATTCAAATGAACGTAATTAAAGGCTGCGACGGAATTGCGGGGGAGCCACAGTTTTATGCCCCAATAAATAGAGGAATCCTTTTAGTATTGTTGCGTTACGAAAGCATTTTCCCCCTAAAGAAATAAAGGAGAGAACTTGAGATGGAAGCCAATTGAATTTCACTCCACCAAGGTTAGAATACATGTACCCTGTACCCTGTGTCTCGGGTTTGTAAAAAAAAGCTGTATTCAGCGCCACCTGGTTTCCGAGTGATTTTCCTTCGAATAAGCGAATTACACATTCTTATATCATCGTCTCCTGTCTCTTATCTCCGCTCACCCAAGGTTGCCATTGGTCGGGATCACTCCTTTCATCAGCGACATTCCACAATAGCGTCAATTGATGAACTCGTCACGTCGTGTTTTTTTCCAATACTCATCCATCATGGCTGATGGCTTTTGGTAGGTGCTGACAATTTGGCGTCGAATTCCATCAGGGCAATGCAGCTTTAAAGCGCTGGTAGGAATGACGGAATTTGCAAAAAATAAACGTGATTTATGACGTCACATCGAATGACGAATGATTTTGGTGAGTCGAATGTGCTTCCGAACTGATGAAATGGTTTTTCGAGTGCTCCAATGGCAAACTGTAAGCATGGGAAGGACTGATCCTATCCGTCCTCTAATTTTGGCCAAGATTCTCAGGTTGTCGAACAGACCTTGAGAAAATGAAAAGGAATGACATGACTTTTGCATACACGGGGCGGCCCAAAGAAACGGGAAATTTTATTAGAGTATAATAACGCCTTTTTACTTTGTACAACTATCTTTCACTACCTCACATTGAAGAATCATAAATGCCATTTCCAACTTACCTTATAAGTAGGATGGGGAATTCGATTCGATCTTCATCAAAATTTCTTCATTTTGCAATGGAGAGTGAACAACGTTCTTTTAGCTATGAAATCTTGTTCGCAAGCATCAGCACGTTGTTCACCAACCAATCCATTGCTCAGTTTTTATTGAATGGCTCCAATGACACAACTCAATGGCGTCAGCCAGTCAAGTTCAACTGAAGCATAGCCCTGGCAACGCATCAGGCGAAATCTGGCGAGGTCTGCACGTTATCAAATAATATGTACGGTAGATTGGTAGGTAATTTGGAAATGGCATTCAATACCCTTCAATATTATTTAATTAAAATTATTGTACAAAAGTTTAAGATTTTAAAATTGACCCTTTTAAAATTTCCCGTTTCTTTGGACCACCCTGTACAGTGGTGTACATGTATTATTTTGGGTTTCTACTGACTCGAAGTAGAGCGTATCAATAAGATGGCGAGCTGTTTTCGGCACTGTCTAGCTGAGGGCACGCAATCCGGAAGGAAGTTAATTGGATCAGTCGGCAATCATTTTCAAATCCACGAATGGTTTTAAGCTTTAACCTACACAGGGCTGCAGCGTCGAAATCGGAAATTGTCGTGTGTTTTACAGACTTCGTCTTTCGTTGTAGCTCTTTTGTTAAGTGCCTAATTTTCTCGATCTTGGCAAATCTGAAGACTGTCGTGCAATTCCCTAGCTTCCGCGTTCGAATAAATGCAAATCGTTTCCAGAATAATGTTTTGGTCTTTTGTAGAGGCCACATTAAGCTCCCATATAGCTTCGGGGGAGCTATCTGAAACGGCAATTCCAGATGAAAATCGTACGGGGAATGACGCCATTTTTGAAAGTTATGACGCTCAAAATATGGAAAGCAATTCCCCGCCAAATAAGGGGCTGGAATGGGTTCGGGTGGCCGTCTATGGTAATTCCCGAAAAATATAAAAATGAGCATTATTATAGGCGAGGAGGGTGTAAATGACGCCCCCCTTCCGAGCACCATCAACGAAATGGAAGTGCAGACGTTGAAGAAGCTGCTTTTGATGAGGCGAGCGGATGTTGAGATTTAAGCTTTTTGCCCATTTCTGCGCAATTTCCTTCCCCCGTTTGCAGGCGCTGAAACTGAGAGACTCGACCAGAAAATGCGAGTATTAAAGGCAAACTGAAAAGTATTGGCCTCCGAGTGAGGGAAATGGGAGCTGTTTAAGCGGTCACGTGGGACCACTCCAGATTCGTTTAGTTCCAAATGAAGTCGTGCTTTTAATTCCAACCACTTGCTATCATTTATACATTAATTCGCACGCTCATCTTTGGGCGCTTTCTTGCGGTTTTCATCTCGTTTGGCTTCATGAGCCTGCAATGACGAGAGCCAAGAAGTTCCTCGTTTCACCCCAGGCATTGAATTGCAGCTTATCAGGTACCTATAGGAACCTACAGGATACTTGAAAAGGGGTGGCTTAATTGGGTGCATCGCTTTTGACAATGATGAAATCTGCTCCGTGGAATTTTACGCGATCATCATGACTACCAAGCAGTTTTTTTTAACTTACAATGTTAGTTTGACGAACTGCTCATTGAAATAGTGTTTAGATTTGAACGAACATGCTGCATAAACTCAATAATCATCGATGTTCTTTTTGCGGTGTACCCTTTGATTGCAAATATCAAATTTATATAATAATATAATAATAATAATAATAATAAAAATATTTATTTCCGAAAAGGAAAAAAGGTCGGTGAGGGTTGCACCAAAAAATACAACACTGATACACTGCCGAACTCAGAGATACAAAGACATGCAATAATTCATCCATCAATAAAATCAACAATATTGATATACTTTAACCGAATTAAAAATACACTATAAGTAGGTGACAATACAAGGTACGAGGGAAGAACGTTCCATATTCGACCCACCCTAGCAGAATAAAAGAAGTGCCGGCGCATACATTTTGCTACAGGCCAATAAAGTTTTTCTGAGTGACTGCTCCTAAGGCCGTAAGACCGGGGATGACTAATTAATACT
>JAQGAF010001602.1:0-29343 GCA_034687865.1 Kryphioiulus occultus
TTTTCCAAGGTTGCAAATCGTGTATACCAATAATACACCATAAAAATACCTTGATACCTACTGGATACTAGAAATTACCAAAAGTTTTACTAAAAATTTTTGTATGGGTTCGTTCACAAGAAAGTTCAAAATTGTTACAAGTAATAATAAATGGTTTCTTACCGTCTCTGTTCGTCATTTAAACGCGTTCTATACAGCACACTTAGCAGGGCGTAACAAAAGCAGTACAAGAGCATCTCCTTGTAGAGCAACTTGTAGACACTACCCCTCCATTTCAGTAGTAATTTGGCAAATCCACTGAAGGATCCAGTGGCCACTTCTGACTGGTACGTGATTGTCATCGTTGGATGAAGTCAGCTGAAAGACGAAAAGTAACCAATTAAGATATTGGACTTTAGTACTTTAATTTTAAAGATTGTTTCCAAATAATTACAAATATGTCTGAAATACGTCATCAGGGAAAACCCACCAATTTTAACACCAATTTTAAATCCAAACAGTCAATCCATTAACACTTCTGAAAACCAGGACCTCAAACTATCCATTCAAGCTTCCCTAGCCAATGCAAGGGAAAGTCCCCATGCCAGCTGGGGAAGTCACACTTTCGCTAAAATTCAAATGTCCTCTTTCCCAAAATGCATCGCTTCATCCGGTTTAAAGTCAGCGGAGGTGGAGGAGGAGAATTGATGGTTCCTCGTGCTGGTCGTAGTTTTAAATCAGAAAACCTATTAAGGTGGGCTTTCAAGGAAATAAACTTGGCTAAAATCCATGTCTTTATATTTGCTCAAGGAAAGCATTAGGGCAGGCTGTGCACTGGTACGTGACGCGATTTCTTGGATGAATTTGCAAATTTTGGAGATGATCAACAGAGGACAAATCCAATGCAATTATACTATAGCGGATTATCGTTTGATCAGTAGCTAATGACATACTTTTCATGGTGACAATATATCTTAAAAATCGTGATATTTATACCTAATCTCATTATGTCAGCATTCGTCTTCGATTTCAACTTCCCCCCCCCCCAATGGTGGCATTACAATTTATCGGATAAATGTCAAATAGAGTGGAAAAACAACTTAAAATTATGGATTTTAGTCGCTTACAAGCATAATTTTCACACAAAAAATAACTTCGCAACATTTTTTTTGCAAACTTGGATGAAAGGTGGCGTAGAACCCATTATTATAACACACTTTTTTCATAAAAATGGGAAACCCCTCCCTTGTCATAATTCGTCATAATTTGGTAAATTATCCCCAAAGCTGATGAAATATTTGTAACGTTAACATACCTTAAACATTTCATTGTAATATTCAATAAGCGAGCAAGTATCGAAGATTAGTGTTCTTTCAGTTTGTTTCAGGTTGATAATTTACTACTGTCGATTACTGCATAATACTCAAGACACACCAAGGAAAAACGCGTTAATTAAAAAATCCTGGTAGATAGTCCACCAAATGCACAATCAACATTAGCTCTGAAAAAGTTCAAATATTTCTAATCCTAAATCCCAAGAATTTTGGCATGTTTCATTCCATTAATAGCCAAGTATTATACGACAACAACAAAAAATCCCTGGAATTTTTATGTAAGGACTTATTTCACATCAAAACGAAGGTTAGTTGGCAAGAACATTTCGTAGCCATGTTTGTCTTCGCAAAGTTCGCTTGATGGGGTTATGTTCGCAATCTATGGCTATTTCCACCACATGTCGTAGTGTTTTGGAATAATTTTCATAAAACTGGAACACTTTATTAAATCTTAACCATAATTTATATAATACAGTAAAAATATAATTAGCTGCAAGAATTTGAAAATAAATAAAATATTGGATTTTCTAAGATGTTTGGTGTAAGGAAAACACATTGAGTGCAAAAAACTCGCCATTATTTTCACATATATGGACTACAGTAGGATTAAAGATGGAATAAGAAGAGGCAAATGCACTTCTCAAACAAAAAATTACTAATCTAAACAGGGAAATTAAAAAAAACATGTGCACAATCTGCTCATGTTTAACTCGTGTACCTAATTGGCTACAAGAGAATGTGACAGTGTTACCCTGTTATTTGTGCCATTTCTTAAAAATAAAAGTTAATTTAAGTATGTAATAACATGTCAAACAACATGTATCAGCATCTAAAGCTAGGGCTGTTAATCATGTTGTTAGAAGCTTCTTGTTGCAGCCCTCTCAATGGCAATGTATTAGCAAACATTCAAGAAAAGTGTAAATGAAAGTGAAATGGAGTTATTAATCAACATTGTCAGATGTTGAAATTACAAATAACATGCGTACCCTTACAGAAATTGTAAGTATAACTTTGGTTACTTTCTAGCATCCAGTAGGTATCAAGGTATTTTTATGGTGTATTATTGGTATACACGATTTGCAACCTTGGAAAATATACCTACGATGGTTTCTATAAGGTTTCATTATGTCCAATGAACATGTATTTTATAGGCTTCCAAAATGTTGTACACTGTTAGGTATCCCTCTGAAATCTAAGATAGGTATATTTTGCACCCGCCGTTCAGACTTATTTGATACATATTGAAACATTCCTGATACAAAAAAAAAAATACAAAAAAATGGAAACCTATTTACTATCAACTATAAAAATTCCTTTCAAATTTTTGTAAGGGTAGTCTTGCTAATTTGAGAAACTCGATCCAATGTGCAAGATAGGACTTACTTGGCTACAGGATATTTAAATATCAACTGAAATCTACGAATGTACGTGTAAATCACTTGTTTTTGAAACAAAAATGTGGCTTTCAGCCTTGTATTGCAGCAAATTTGCATAGCAAGTTTGCTGTGCAGGTATGCAATAACTCTTAAATTTAAATTTTGCCATTTATAATCATCTCGATATTTATAGTCATCTAATCATCTTGATAATGAACATTTTAAACTCCAAATCTAAATATTTTGCTATAAAACCAGTCGTGTCTTATGCTGTGACTTTTGTAAGATTAGAGCAAAAAGATAGCTTCCCATAAAAGTTGGCTAGGAATCCTCATATTATGAGAGAAAACCTTCTTTAACAGTGACTGTTGAGGGTTTTAAATTATAAATCCATCATAATTCAAAATCTTACCTAGAAAATAGCGTGTATGATAGTTTCTATAAAATAAACAAATTTAGGCGGATCGAATCTGCCATTCCTATCATGAAAAAACTTACTGAAACTTTCTTATACTCTACATGTATGAATTTCATGGTTATTTTAATATGTCCAATTACTTCACGACACCACTATATGGTAGGAAATGTGGCAATTAAGCGAAGGTTCCTGAAGCAAATTGTCTAAAACCAACAGGCACCACATTCACCAACAATGTGTGAGTGGTTGTTGGATTAATGGAAGGATTAAGTAATTTCACCATTTGGAAGGAACAAACAAAATTACTAAAGAAGAAAGTTGTCTTGCTATATTTGCTTGTAGGTACCGGTGATGACAGGTTGCAAAAAATAAAGCTCTTAACTTTAATGACAATTAAGGCCGGCTATCTTGCATTTGACAAAAAAAGCTTCCAGACTGATGATGTCGATTGAAAAAAACATTTATTTTACTACTAATTTGCATCTTAAATAGAGCCTAACTGGGTTAAGGTCACTTTAAATTGACCGGTGAACCATTGGCAAGGAAAAACAGTGGAATAGTTTTTAAATTTGCTTTATTAAAAAGCGATTTGCTATTAACATTCGATACCCAGTTTTCAATTATTTTTTAATGCAGACCAAATTCAATTGTTTAAATATTTTGTTGAGGTTCTAGCAGAGGTCGATTAATCATTTTAATTACATTTTTTGTTGTAATTTAGGAATGCATAAGCCAACTTTGACTATTTTGGTCGATTATGTTGGAAGATTCTGAGATTTTACACTGTACATGTATATTAAGTGCAAAGGGGTCGCCCAAAAACGACGTCCTGGATTGGAAGAATGTACGGGTTAACCAAAAATGGAAGAGGGCTGTTTGAACATCCGATTTTTATTAGAGTGACACGAGTTTAATAGTTGCCGAACGTAGTGAAACCTTTCTATAACGACCACACACGAGTGTGTTCTGCTGAGAAATGGCAGTAATTGTGATATTGAGATATTGTGAAGTTGAGCAGCATGAACCCAATTCACACATTTCAAGGGTTTAACAGAATAACAGATTTTATAAATCTAAATATTAACAGACTGGGCTACAGACAGTAATTTGTTGCTATATCATTTGTTGGTCTTCCCTTGCCTGCAAAATTTCCAGACTTGAAAAATTTCAAGCATTAGAGTGATATTGGCATACAGATTTTTACTCAACATGCCCTGGTGGAAAGAGTAGTATGGATCAGTATACAATTCATAATGATATCAGTGCATATTTACTGATATATGGTGATATTTGTATAAATCTTACTGATATCAGTACGAGCTGTACTGGCGAGAATTAGTGTGACCAGTACATTTGCACAAATTTCGTGAAATTATTGCGTATGTATAGTTCAATTGCAACTCTCTATAATGAGATAGATATATAACTTACAAAAAATGCAATTAAATTTGACTGCAAACATTTAAAATCACTATACACCTTTTTAGATGCACAGCTGATATCACTATGCACTGACACTGACACTACTGGAAACTAGTGATACCAGTATGTATCACTACTTAACACTATGGATTAGTATACATTGTTAGTATTAGCGGTATTAGGACAGTATGGACTGTAGTGACATAAGCATCCATCACTATACTATCACTACTGATATTAAATGTCAGAATATATCTTGTAATACAGATGACACTACTTGCGTGTTCAGGTAATAATACTGATATTACTATCCATAGTAATTGTGATATTACTAACCATAGTAATTGTGATATTACTAACCATAGTAATTGTGATATTACTAACCAAAGTAATTGTGATATTACTAACCATAGTAATTCCATCATCATAGTGATTTCAGTATCCAGACTGATTTTTATATGCTGACATCAGTAGTCCAAAAAACCACTATTTATTACTACAGAGTAGTGATATCAATAGTGATCATATACTAATCTTTCCACCAGGGTGACAAAACCAACTCGAATGGTCCTTACCGTATAATGTACAATAACATTTTTAGAGAATGATAAAAACCTGTACGAGTCAATTTCAAAAAGGATTGATACTGTATTGAGGTTAAGTATTTGCAGCAATTGTTTGCATTATAATGTATTGTTAAACTCCTGTATATGCATGCTAAACTAGGACGTCCAAGACGGGGGTGGAATGGGGTTGTCCAATTCGGAAGACGATTGATTAGGGTTGACAAGGGGTCAAAAGCACTACTTTTTTGATGGCAAAAATATCTCCAAATTTATTTTCGCCATTATTATTAGTAGTGCACGAATAGTTTTCCATTGATCATAAAGTCAATGTCAATCCACGCATTTACATATAGGTTCCCATACTGAATGGCCTTAAATTTAAGTTCAAATTTCACTCACCTTAATTTCGCCCTGGTTTACTCCTTATAAATCTCCTTTGAGAGATCACGATGCACTCCGACCCGATTTCAGCGCGTTTCTGCAAGTTTCTGTTCCAACAAAACATAATTGAAAATGTTGAGGCGTAAGGAATTGCGAAAGACGAATTCACTTTTCTCATTCAAATTGGCTTGTTTTAATGATATACCTGGTCGAGTTCAACGTTGTCACCTACTTCGTGCTGGAGGCGATGACATGGTTTCCGATCAAAAATCAACGAAATTTCAAAAGAAAAACCTGGCGATGTTGCCGGGGACAAAATACGCCAGATGTGGAAACGACGATGTTGTTCTCGTTGGCCCCTAGACACAATGAAGCGGTTATTAATTGGTTCACAGTCCGGAATGTTGAACAACTTCTGGATTCTTAAAAAGGGCGTTTCAATGACAAATGTGCGCCCCTCTCAAGTTCACCTAATCATTTCAGGCCATCTTAACGGCACTTGGTACAATCGCATTTTAATGCTTGAAATCAGCTTTTTGCTAAATAAAAAACAGGAGCGGTCAAGTTGAAAACGGGAGAAAACAAGCAACGTGATTACGAAAATCAAAGAAATTTCGAAGTGAATACACGCTGAAACCGCAAAAAAATGAAATTCCATGTTTAATTGACCCTTAAAATCTGTATGACTGGACGCCATTTTGTTATAAACATACTTTTTACCGGTACAATGTTGCACGAGTTGCTCCATGGATGGCGCTGATTTTTTTCCAAAGAACCAAAATTAATTTGATACTTTTGTAAGCATGAAGATATTTCAATTGTACAATTTATTTCATCACTTGATATTTGTTGAGATATATTGGAATTATTTATAGAAATTTGTTGAAAAAGGTGCATTTACACTATACATGTATAACAATACGTGTTATATTATAAAGTTATGCAACTGGTTTGAAAATGAGAATTAAAAATGTTATTAAACATCCTGTAGTATTAAAGACCCACGTAATCGAGAGGGTGTTATACAATACAACAGAGTTTAAAAATTAATTTGTTATATTATGTTTTGTGATATAGTGTAAACGCGCCTTAAACACTGGGATAAATCGAAATATTTCATTTTAAATTCTGGTTCGGTGATTATTTCTTACATACAGTGTATGCGTGCAATCATTACTGACATTAGGGGGTATTAGGTTCATGAGGTTTAGTTTCAAGAAATTAAATTTTCGTCAAGTTAACCTACAGTAGTAGCCAATTCTTAGTATAAAAATGCCATGTTATATACTGCAATAGTATTTTTTCAGTAAATGTTGCACAAGAATTCCGAATATAATCCTTCCCTGTATACAGTAAATGCATTTTTTAAATAACCAATTATAATAAAGGTATTCCATATCTCTTCCATATTTCATGCTACGGGTGCACAGGGTGATTACACAAGTAAATTTAAAAAAATTAGAGTTACAAGATACAGATTTTTGAAAAAGCCGATTTTTTAGTATTTAGTTTTATGAATTTGGTTCACAGGAAGTACCAGAAGGCGGCGCTGCAGCTGGTAGAATCGAAAATGACATCTATGAAGGAAACGCGCATGGTATCGTGAGATCAAATCCCTGATCATTTTTAATCGCAATTTTAAAATAGAATTGACTTCAATGTAGATTTCAGCACCAAGAAAAATCACCCAAGGTTGTTCGCAGTCCGTACTCGATTTGGTCGCATGATGCCAGTAGCCATCTTAAAGGTTTTCCTATGCAGATTCCATTTCCGATTCTAGCGATTACAGCGCCACCTGTTTGCACTCCCAACATGACAAATTCATGAAATAAATACTAGAAATTCCTTTACAATTTTCCAAAATATGTTCATTTTAACTCTATACCATTTTTAAAATGAAATTTGGAATGAGGGGAAGCCTGTACTCAAACCTTGTCTAAAAAGGCTAAAACTTCAACACAAGTCAGAGATGGCAAAAAGTTGCTATCACCGCATACAGTTGTCAATGTAGTTAAAAAAATCGGCCAAAATTGTCCTCACTAAAATCTGCTTTAGGCTGTATAATAAAAAGAGGAAAAAGGTAAACTAAAAAACGCAACAATTTATACAACAGGCTATAAATGCATACAATGCTTGACTATCATATAATTTTACAAATAAGTCGTATTAGGTCAAGTCGAAATATAGGTTTTATCTCTTGAATAACGCATAGCGATTATGGCTTACGCTCTAAAAATGTCTGCAAATATGAATTTCATGAGGCAGCTTAATTAGCGCGCTGCTAATTGATGCCTGTCTGGTTTTAATGACCATGGATTGGCCTAGATGGCCGATCCAACGTAAAACATACTACGCATATTTGCTATTTTGGCAAAACTGGGTGGGAAAAACAGATTTGGTCATATCTGAACGCGCTTTGAATACGTTCCAGTTAGAAGACAATAAAATGTGATTAATTCACCCTGACATAGACCTACATGTAGTTGAAACACACTTTCAGGTGTGAATAAGTAAATCTGTTTGCGTCGCAAAACCATGATTTACACGTGAAAATGCCAAGGTTGCTGTACAAAATCACACCATCTTATCGATATATCGTCTCAAGACATTCAAAAATAACTTTGAAAACTGCTTTCCATGCTTTCGTTATTGAATTTGCATGTTGGCTACAAGTTGGACTTCTACCTAACCAGGTTATTTAGTAATTATTATTCACAAGTTTAACATTGGTTGTGTCGCCCTGGTGGTCAAATGGGATAGCGAAATAGGGTTTCACAGTCTGGGAAATACAGCATGTGGTAAATGAATTAAAACGAGGTTTTTGCGTCTAACAAAAACTGTAATCTGCAAGTACAGAAATTTAGAGAGTAAATTTAAGCAAGCCTCATATGAAGGTTACATATAACAGTTGATTTCTATGCTCAGGTTTATTAGTTTTTAAAATGAACAAATGAGTAATAAATTCAACGTGAGAAATTGAGAAATTAAGCAAAGCTCTAATTCACATGCCTTATGTTGCCTATATTTCATGTTTATCTATTTTTTAAATAAAGCAAAAATGCATTAAAATTTTCAAACTTACCTAGAAATTTTTTTTATCGTTCATGGGTAAAAATTCGATCGTAATTGAGTTGAATTTATACAATAAATAACATCGGTTAGAGGCTGCTTGTTAAACTTCTAACATTGTAGGCTTTAAAAATTCCAAATTTTATAAAAAAGCTTGCAAAAATCGTAAAAGCATTTACTGGTTTAAGTTCCCTTAATAGCAATCTATATTTTCTATATTATCGGCTGCTTTTAAACTTGAAAAATATCAGTTTTGTAAAAAGCTGGAGAAATGAAAAAACACATACATGTACATGTTCATACGGTATAAGTTGCACAAAATCGTAAAAGCTTTTACCGGTTTAAGTTTCCTTGCAAAAATAGTAAAAGCTTTTACCAGTTTTTACCGGTTTACACCAATGGGATTTTCTCGTTTATTTTTTATCTATATTATCGGCTGCTTTTTTAAACTTCGAACGTTGCAGGTTTGAAAAATTTCACTTTTATGAAAAACTTGCAGAAATACTGGTATAAGTTCCGTATACAACAATTACATTTTCTCGCATATTTCATTTATCTATACTCTGTAAGCATATATACTTTATCATGAAACGTTATTAAAAACCGTTTCGAATTAACAGTATTTACGTTTATCTTCTAAAAATAAGCAGGAATATTTATCAATTTTTTAAACAAAGTTTTTTAAACAAACATTAGGTAGGACAAATTGTTCTTACTGGGCAAAAAATCATCCAAATGCAGCAATGCATTACTATTTAAAAAACATGGATATCTTGAATATTAGACAGTTTAGAGAAATTTCGTACGAAAAGTTATCTTTTGACGTCATTTCCTGTGCCAAAAATGTGTTTTCGGCGAAATGTTACGAAACCTACATATTTCGTACGAAATCTATGCCATGATTTCGTACAAAATGTGTACTCACACAAAATAGTCGAAAAGAAAAGGTGCGCATGCGTAGAAAACATTGTAATCACGGCAATGGGGACTTTCGTAAAATAAATCCCTATTGATGGTTACTCTTTGCCAATAGGGACTAATAGATATATAGCAGGACTATATGTATGGTCACACATCTTTATTACTGATTTGGGGTATTTTCGTACGAAATTTCCCTAACTGGTTTTACAAAATACGAAAAAGGGCATGTTATTACGAAATGTGATTTCGTTTTCGTATTTATTTTATTTCGTACGAAATTTCTTTAACTGTCTACTGCATCGCAATTAATGATACAGCTAAAGGAAACCAGTTTTGTATATTCGAAGGAGGGTCAAGGGAGTAACGAAATTCTTGGATATTCTAGAAAATGCATGGTCAAAATCGGTGGGATTCATTAAGATTCGCGAGGATCCACCCAGCTTCTGATACAAAATGCGAGCCAGCCAGCAGCTCAGATTAAGAAAAGATGGAAGAAACATAAGTATTGGCACAAAAGCACCCTCTATGGCCATGGCCAGATAAGGTTAGAGGTGAACTATGTTCACGCCAAAGAACCTGAAGACTCGGCAAGATTCTGCTTGGTTTCTGCAACAGAAATCCAGACATTTCATCTGAAACATTCAGTTCTCAGTTGAATCAGATTGGGAGTCCAGCTCCTGTTAATCTCCATGCTGGGATGACCCTGGCGATAACTAGATGTTTTACACAAGATGAGCTTCCATCAGCATCCAGGATTTTGAACTTCATGGGTCAGCCCCATACAGGAATCATACAGTTAAATAGTCGAATGGTTCGTGGTGGTGGAAGATACATTTGTCCTAATCGAAAAAAACATGTCGATTTGTTTTGGTACTTGTTATAAAGTTGCTTAGTTTCAAACATATGCATATCACCTCATAAATTTTCAATTTTTTTTTAGATCAAATTTCATTTTGACCACAATTTTAATGTTTAGAATGAGAACTTACATGTAACTTAAAGACAACTGCATGCTTTAGAAGTTTAAATTAATCTGTAGTTAGAGCTGCACATTTTCTCTAAAAGGGATCTGATTTACGATGTTCTTGTTATAAGTTTGCTTAGTTTCTAACATATGCAAATTACCTCATGTATTTTCAATTTTTTTACATCAAATTTGATTTTGACCACAATTTTAATGTTTAGAATGAGAACTTACATGCAACGTAAAGACAACTGTAGATTTTTGAAGTTTAAATTAATCTGTAGTTAGAGCTGCATATTTTCTCTAAAAAGGATCTGATTTACGAGCTATTTGCCGTAAATTTCCCAACTTTTATACTGTCCATCTTATTCAATATTTTTCATAAAAATAAGGATCAACAGTGCTCTGCCTTAGGCACATGCATGACGTACTTTGTTAGCAAATGTGAGAAAACTGTGTTCGATTTGGATTATCTTTATTAACCTCATCGGTTGAAATATGGAAAAAAATTGAGAAAACTAACCCTAAAATTGTTGCATTTTAATTGGGGCATTCCAATTGTCGATATTTCAAGTCCCCCTTTATCAACGTCATTGTTTTTGGTAAATTAACTACAGTTAAAATTGGAGAAAAATGCAATTAAACTAAATTAAACATTGGTTAACTTAGCGCAAGACTTCAGTAAAACTTAATTAAAATGTAGTAATCCTTCTGTTTTATTGCAGTTAGATAAAATAACAAGAAAATTCGATTAATTGCTTGTCAATCCCCCATTGGGTTAAGATGTGGTAGAATTTTGAGAAAACTAACCATAAAATTGTTGGAAAAATTCCTGTTGTTTATATTAATCTATCAACGACATTTTTTGGTCAAGTAACTGGTGTTGAAATTTGAGAAAACTGCAATAAACTAAATTAAACTGTAGTTGACCGACAAGAAATTGGGTAATTCTTCTGTTCAAATATATAGATCTAAATGTAAACTTTAAAACAGCAAGAAAGTAATAATTGTTGGTCAATTTGTTCTAAAATGTCTGCTTACCCGTTCACTGACGCAGGGTCCATCGATGGTTCCAAGTCTGCTGGACATTCCTGTTGCTCGTCGTTGATGAAGAAAGCTGGATTCAGATATTGGGGGTAATCCGCCCTCATGGAATTCGCTCGAAGGTTTTGGCTTCTGAATGTTGCATTCTGGTTGTTGTTGTTGTTGCTGCTGAAGTTGTCGTTATTGTTCTGGACATGAAACGTGTTCCTCCTCAACGGCAATATGGTGGGCACTGTCAGTCTCGAGCTGTTGTTATTAGGGACAAAATCTTTGTCGTTCGATCTCAGAGTTCCGAAGGGAGACTTCCGGTCCTCAATCTGAGTTACGCAGTTGACCATGCGCTGGCTGTCCAAACTGGACATGGTCGAGCTCTGGTGCATCTGGTCTTGAGAGAACTTCCAAGTGCCTTCGTTAAGCATGGCCAAGGCTTTGCTGCACAACAGGAAATCTGGCTTGCCCACCATTTTGGGCATAGTGGCTTCTCCTTTGGATTTGCCACAACACTTGGCCAAGAATGACTTGCGAGGTGTTCTGCAGCATAAAATTTATTATAATAAATTAGAAAAAAAGTGCAACATTTTGAAGAAATAGCAAAAGCAGAAACAAAATGCTTATGCTTAGCATAACGTTAGGAAGAAATCGATAATTGGAACCAATTGCAGCATACACTGTACTGCCCATAAGAAAAAATTATATGTGAATAATATATTATAAATATATTACACATATATCTAAAAAAGGAATTGTGTTTGTACTATATGACAAATATTTTGTTAACTATATATAACGAAGACAAATCATAGTGTGTGGGGAGCAGGGACTATACCCAAGTACACCTGAATGAAATTTAAAATACTGTAATATATGTACTTTTACGTAAAAATGATACAAACAAAAGGGGTTGCACCAAAAATAAGATAGCTTCATTCTTAGTGTACCAGCGCTGAATCGAAAAGGGACACAATGAGCACTGTAATAGTTCAATGATTAGTATTCAAAAATCACAAATAAAATGGAATTGTACTAAACATACACTGTATGACTACCGAGTTCTTGTCCAAGTTGAGTGAATGTTGGTTTTTTGTCCGAAGAATCACTGGGGCCAGAGCGGTAAAGACTTATCGAGGTTGGACATCTTTTGTACACGTCTTCAACTCCAAGGTAAGACACCTGATAAGTTAAAATAAGGCGTCACAAAAACCACGTTTTTTTGGGTACAGCCTTTCGTGCGTTATATGGGCCTCTGTAGAATCGTGAAGTTGTTGATATAAAAGCGCTCCAGCCCAACGAGTGGCGACGCCATATTGTATTGGGGACGCATGCCCAAATTGAACCTAACACGCGTGCGTTTCGAAATTGGGGCAGACTGTGAGCGAATGCATTTTTTGTAGTTGCAAATGCCGAAATCGGGTCACGCGGCGGTATGAAGTGTATTTTTCGTACGCTTACGATCACCGATAAACACGTGAAGGGAGCGACAACCATCAATAATATTCTAACGCAAGAAATTTCGCTGCGAAATTAACATGTATACCAAGTTTCAGCACGCTAGGACGGGGATAAGTAATTTTCGAATGCTTTCGTAGATATCCGTGACAGACGGAAGTGAAGCGAAACCAAGTTAATAGAAAGGTTGTAAATAAAAACGTGAAATTTGCACCATTTTTGAAAGACGTAAGAGATTGTTTACCGATAAGAAATCGAACGAGTATACCGATTTCGATATAATGGACTGAGGAATACTTACTATTAAGTGACGATCGACAAGCCAGTTCACTTCGATGTCATCGTCATCAGAACCGAAAGGATTGATTAACTCTTCGGCTACCTGTTGACCCATGTAAACATCTTGTAAACAACTCACTCTAACAATGTGTTGTTGTGATAATAAAACTTACCTTCAGCCATCCCATGTAGAAAAGAAATTGAATGAGGGTGAAAAATGGAACGTAGAAATCGACTTCGTGACCTTTGTATTTTTTGGAAGGATCCAAATATTGGCGTCCAATCAAAGAAACAACGAAAAATAAATGGGTGGCCCAAGTCACGACCTTAACAAAACAAGCAAAAGGACATACAATCAATTTAATTCCCATTTTCGTGGAATTCAAATGTTTGGGTAACAAGGGACATACTTGGGTGTAAACCAAAGGCAGGGTGACCCAGTCGTGGCACCAAAGCAGCTTTAATTTATCCCTAACCTCGTTTAATTCCTAAATTAAAGGGTAAATTACATGTTTCAACTTCTGTAGTAAATTATAGCTGGTGTACCAATTATCATTTGTCAGTCTAATCTGACATCTCTTGACATTTATTAACCAGCAGCTCTCAGAATATAATTTTTATTTTCAACAATCGAAAAAATGGCCCAAAAACATAGCATGTCTTACCTCGACAATGTGTTTGATGGCAATATCACTTCTTATCCTACCCTCGAGACGAGCTATGTTTAACAAATCCAGAAACCAATTTGTGGGTATCCAGAATGTGTTTATCGAAACATTAATGCTGGTGTAGATGCCAAATTCCTCTTCCGTCATGTAACCTTTTAATAACAGGTAAAATCAAACGAAATCACAAAATGAAATTCTTGTCTAATAGCTGTTCAAAATATGCACATAATGGGAAATGCAAGTAGGGAAAATTTTAAATATTTAAAAATGTATTTTAAATGTCTTATTGGAAACATGACAAATTCCTACAAATGTGCTTGGTCATTTGTGGGTATCCAGAAAGTATTTATCGAAACATTAATGCTAGTGCAAATGCAAAATTCCTCTTCCGTCATGTAACCTTTTAATAACAGGTAAAATCAAACGAAATCACAAAATGGAATTCTTGTCTAATAGCTGTTCAAAATATGCACAGAAACATGACAAATTGGAAACATGACAAATTCCTACAAATGTGTTTGGTCATTTTTAAATATTTGTCATTTAGTAAGCATGTGCTTAAAGAAGTCAAAGCAAATTTTTGAACATATATTGCATGAAAGTACTCACCTGCTCTTACAATATGTTGCAAAGTGGGAAATCTTTTCTTGACCGCCGTGCTGATGGACATCATCATCAAAACGAAAAGGAGGTTCCAATATCGCATCAAATTTCGCCGAATCAGATGACCTTTTTCATCGTTGCCTTCCACATAGATAATAATGGTGTTCAATAACCTACATTAATGAATTGAAATAACTCCATTTAGTGTCTATGGTATAACAATTAGGCTGTTTTACATTCTAGTTTTCTCTTTTACATAGTCTCTTGAGTAAATGTAAAATTCAAGAAACTTCAATTTTCAAATTATTGTGATTTTCATGAAGCAAATACCTGCAATATTATAGCTCGTAGTGATTCTTTTGTTTTAAAGAATGGGCAGATTCGCAAATTAATTGAAATAAATTCAATTACATTTTTTACAAAACGTACAATTAGAAATATCGCAAATGAACGTTATTTTTAAATACGTGTAGTTAGTTTCTAAAAAAATGTAGAAAGTTTCTATGCTGAATAAGTTTTAATAAAAACAAGTTTAAATGAGTACAATTGTACAGTATATAGAGGAATATTTGGAGTAATTTATGCCAAAATTGAGCTTATATGGCAAAAAATATTAAATAGCTAATGGTTTTAAATAAATTGCAGAACATTCTAACAACTGTAAGCCGTATCAGTTATAACGAAAAAAACAAGTTTAAATGAATAAATTGTACATGAAGATGCCTCCATATATAATGTACGAAATAATTTAAGTTTTCTTCAATAGATTAACTTAAGCCAAAATTGAGTGTATCTTTAAAACTGAAATAATTAATGTTTTTAAACATATTGCAGAACGTTTAAAATGCTAAAATAATTAATGTTTTTAAATAGCCACTTTCAAAACCGAAACATTTCTAACGAATAAACAAGTAAAAGAACATATGGAGACCTACTGGATATGGAGTAATTGACGTTTTTTTGGCTTAACTGTATTTTTTAACAGATGCAATTTCAAGGTAAATTTTGTAAGGTTTTACCTCTGAGGGTGTTTTTTAAAGATTTAAGCCTAACAGTCGTGTTTTTCGCTGTTTCTGGGTCGCGTTTAATTCAAGCTGCGAATTACAGAATATTGCTTTTGATATTTATTCATGGTCATGGACAGAAAGTGTGTTATTGAGCTTTGTTCTAGTTTCAAAATGCGTCAACAAGTACTGACTAAGCGAAACGACGAAATAAAATAATGCATTTTAGTTGAACGGTTGCAAAAACGAATGTGAAAAACAAAAAATAATAAAATGTCACATCACGTAAAGAGAGCATAAATCATGGTGAGCACGTACTTGTCGGGGAAGGGAATGTTCACGAATTGCGTCCACCATCTTTGCACAACGAAAGTGACGTAAAAACCCAACACGAAAGACAATGGAATCAAATCAATGTATTCGGCACAATACAATGCCAGGTACTCGAAGAGACTAAATAAGGAAAGAGAAATATATTATTCAGCATGAAAACGTGTTATTGGGTAAACGTGTGCAGGTTCATTGTGAAAATACTTGCTTTTAGAAACACATAGAGTACGATATTTGACTGAATATAAAGAAGGGAACATCCATAAAGAACATACTTTCGTGTTGCACTAATTATCCCAAAAAGTTATAAAATTCAAAAATGCACAAACAAGTTTGTCTAAACAGAAAAAAATCATGACCAAAATTGTTCGAAAAAACAGTAATTTTATATTTGGGCTTATAATGCCAAGTGCAGTATTACCGTAGATAGTACGGGTCAGGTCAAGAGGGAGCTTTTTCAGTCTGCCATCTGATGGACATTTTGAACCTCATCACTATTTTTATGTAGGAATGTATTAATACGCTTTCTTTAATTTTTAATGAAAACAAGATAACACGCGCTCGAATTGGAATTCTGACATATTCCATTTTGAATGTTGCCCCTAAACTTGTGTATTTCACTTCAACTATATATAATATGCATATCATTTTCTAGGCAAGTATTTTAATTATGATGAATTTGTAACTTAAGATACTCAATAGCAACAGATAATAAAACTTTCAAATATGAAGAATCCTAGCCAAATATTATTATGCAGTATTAGACAAGTGGTAAAAACTAAATCGGCTATATAATGCCGAAAGATGTCAGAGTGAAAAGGTCCACGTTTTGAACCTTACCACTGGTTTGATGTTGGAATGTATTGGTATATTGGCACGTGCGATTTTGAATTTTGCTTATTTCATTTTCGTATTTTATCGCAGTTATTATTCACGTGATATGGTTTTTAAAAATTACGATGCATTTATAACTGAAAACACTCAATAGTTACACTTGAAAATTTTTTCGTAATATTTAAAAGTCTAGACAATTTTTTAGGAGAACTACGGTATATTTTATGCAGCTGTTAACAAGTAGTAAATCTGATCTATAATGCTGATAGAGGGCATAGTGAAATTGAGCACTGTTAACCTGATACGTATGCCTTCAAACACCACCAAATTTTAATCGTCTAAATGTTTCTGCCTCACCCCAAATTATAAAATGTTCTTTTGCAAGTTGCAGTTTTAAAATACCTACAAATGTGTTGTATTTTTAACATATTGTGCATGTACATCATTTTTGGGACGCTCAAGGCCAGTTATGGCGATAATGACGTAGGGGTAATAATAGAGGGAATTTAGCACCTTAGGAAGTTTAAGTGTTGAATTGGACACATAAACGTGCTCATGCTTTAAAATCGAGATGGAATTAAATTTTATAAATTGTTCAGTACTATCAGTAAGTAATATAATACCTGAAAGTCATTAATTTGTGTGTGGCATATAAATGTCAGAACGAAATATTGAGGTAATTTTATTAACAACTGCATCATCAATATTGCCCATGTATGGCAGTTCCTAAGAAAATTTCAGCAATAATGATATGACTTTAGAACGAATCATGTTTTATTCTTTCTTTATATTCCATTTAATGCAAATTTCGGAATTACGGTAATTTTGCTTAACGCCATGTTCAAGTGTATGTTGATTACATTATTATTGAACCAACTGGACGGATGTTTGTTAAATTTCTTTTCAGACGGTTCAACAAAAATTAATAAACTTACAGTTGAAGATGGCGTTGTGCAAATTGATATGTGCTGTGCTTTCACGAAATTTGCGTGAAGTGGAATGCGAAAAAGGACTGGTACATTTCAAATTTATTCGTTCCAGTTTGAATTCGTGCACTTTCGATTTTGGAATTTTTTACATTCATGCCCTTTGAATGGAACGACATTAGCGCTTTGGCAGCTATTGAACGATCGAAAAAATACCACGCTATCATGATTCAACTTTTGTTGTTCAAGAATTATCGATCAACTAAATTCTGGAGATCCAAGTTCTCACGAGTCAACTTTTGTCGAGCAACAATTATTGATCGACAAATGTTGATAGAGAATTGTTCAATGATATTTTAGGATTTGTGACATTCATGAGCTTTGAATGGAACAATTTGAGAGATCTGAAAGCTGTTGAACGACCAAAGCTGAAGGGCGGTTAACTTTATTCGGTTCAACGAAAAGTGGATCAAATCTGGTTCAAGCGTGTTTTCGCGTTTCAAGTCGCTTTCAACTGAGATTTGATCGACAATTAAATTTGAGAAATGAGAACGAGTTGTACCTTCACAATTCAATACTTGGTTTTCAGTTATTATTTATCAACAAAACATGTTCGGGAATATTTGGTTGAACATGCACCGAGCAAAATTATTCGTGCTGTGTTTTTACTAAATTCACTTTTAATGTAGCACATCAGGGGAATAAAACACAATTTTTCACAAAAGTTTACAAATTATTACAAAGTTAGAAATAAGCTGCGTTCTAACGAGTCTATTTCCGTCGATCAACTTTCTGTTGAAAGCGAGTTGAAACGTGAGAACACGCTTTCAATGGCATTGAATCAGAGTTGATAAATGATTGTTGAATCGACAAAGTTGACCAACCTTCAACTTTTGGTCTTTCAGCAGCTTTCAACTTGAACAAATCGTTCCATTTAGAGCGTTCCATTTAATTCGAATTTTGGAAAAAAAAAATACAGCAAGCATAATTTTTCTCGGTGCCATATTCAACTATAAGTTGCATGGATTTTTGTTGACACGTCTGAACATAAACTGAACAATGCTCGATCAACATTTGTCGATCAATAATTGTTGATCGACAAAAGTTGACTCGTGTGTTCTCGTGTGTTCTCGATATTGGAATTTTTCGATTTTGTTGCATGCACCTGTGAGTTGAAAGCTAAATTGAACGAAATAAAGTTGAAAGGTGGTTAACTTAATTCGGTTCAACAAATCGTTAATCAACTCATGTTACAAATCACATTCAACTGAAACTTGAGCGGCAAAAGTTGAATCGTGAGAACATTGATTTAAATTTAAGTGCTCCAAAATGCGCATAGGGGAAACAAATTACACCTTTCTATGGATTATCAGCATTTCGGTTAAAAAATGAATTTACCGCAGGCGAAGCAACAGGTACCAGCTAGTAACTTAAGAACGCCATAGGCGACATTTTTTGGAAATTCAAGATCACCAATGACTGATTTTATTTAAGTTACTATGAAAAATTATTAAGGGAACACCGTAAGCAATTTTATTTTGAAAACTGTGCCACAAAGAATGGATTTTTAGTATATCTTCCTTAATGTTTTTGAGAAATGGTAATTACGAAAGATAAACAATGCTTTTTTGTGGACATTTTGAAATGAATAATGAATTTGTCAGTTTAAAAAACTGATCGAAATTTGCTGTTTTCTTTTGTTCCTTAGCTCGTTAATGTATCATGCCATCATAACCCACATGGAAAAGAAATGCAGTTTAAATGCATTGTGAAATGCATTACGAATTGCAAAAATATATTGCAAATCCATTGGTCGTTTTCATCGCAACACGAAATATTTGGTAATATAAACAAATATTCATTTCACTAATGCATTTTACAATGCATTATAAAATATACTCACTCGTGTGTTTCACAATGGATTTGAAATTACATACAAAAGTTATGCTTGCTGCATTGAATTGAATGAAATTGATGCATTTTTTGAATTTTAAACTATTTCACTGCCAGTTCCAATATATTCACTGAATGTTTTAGATGTTTTTTTTAAAAAAATTCATAATAGGTATTTTTTAAACCTTGAAATTATTAAATATAGCATGGCTTTTAACAGTTTACAATGTATGGAATATAAATTGTAAAATGCATTCTTCAATACAAATAAATACACTATGTATTTCACAACATATTCGTCAATGCACACGAACTACATTACAGTGTGCGTACACAATACATTCTCAAACACACACAATACATTGCAATATGCACTCCATAATGCATTACAAATGCTTTAAAATATATTTTAAAATGCATTCGGAAATGCATGTTCAAATATATGTGTCAATACAGTTTGAGACTAAATTTGTCTCAATCTAAATACATTTTAAAATGTATTTTCCAATTCATGTTTTAGAATGTATTTCTAAATACATTCCATTACATGTGGGAAATGTTAATAATGTCACAAACGCCATAGGCCATTGAAAAAATATTATCAAAATTAGGATGAAATACCCACCTCCTTTGGACTTCGTTGAGCACATATCTGTAGACGACCCTTACGACGACGAAGGCAGTTACGAAGCAAAGCAACTCCTTGTAGATCAACTTGTAGACACTTCCTTTCCACCTGAAGAGCAACTTTGCAAATCCGTTGAGCGTCCCGGACGAGACTCCGTACTGGTAGGTGATCGTCATGATGCTACCCCATGAAAACAGCAACAAACAAAGAAATAATGAAAACAAAACATGTCGCAATGTTTTAGTGTTGCCTGACACAGTTGGGCAAAAACCTCGTGAGGTGTCGACGGACACTTTCGTTATTTTTCATGAAAAAATCGAGCTTTCTCAGCACATTTTGTGGAAAAAACTCTCCACATGCATCATTATTTCTATGGCGCCGAGTACTGAAAAGCGTCTTTTGTGACGATTATGGATGAATATGGGGTAAAACTGAGCAGCTGGTTTTTGAATAGCCGAATCTGTCAAACCTCGTATAAAATGCAGTGGGAAAATGGTCAGAAACTATAAATGTTACTTGTCGTGTGATAAACAACCAGCGACTTCTACACGCATTTAAACAACTCGTCTTGAACAGTGCCTGCTGTCACATAAATACTTGATCGACTGAAAAGCTTAACTTAAAATAAACGTCTCAGGAAAAGTACTACATGTCTGTTCTCCAGAAAAAGTATGACTATACATTACGACTATAAAATGCTTTGACTTGGCAGCCAATGTTCACATCAGGCTGGCAAAATTACATGTCTGAACTAATCAAGGCAACTTTTACATGAACAGCTCTGATTGTACCATATCACAAAATATGTCATACATGATTTCCCATGATAGAATCACAGATTATTTGCAAACATACAGTATATATAGATATTTCATATGCAAACACGCCAGAACGACTCATGCAAGTGTATATGATTTGTAAATGAAACATAGAAATTCCTCATATGGTTTGAAGTAAGCATGTGTACATCAATATACACCCAAATATGGCTGGTATTTTCAGCGTTTTCATAATCGCTCTATATGTTGCACTATCAAATATTCCAATGAAGGCTTTGAATTTCGATTGGAATGTTACTGCATAATTAAGTAGATAACATTACCCCGTATCCTATTTATCCTATTTGCAAGTACAGTATATTAAAAAGCGTTACACATACTTAATTGTAACTACACGTTTACAAAACAAACATTAAACACCGGTTTGGAAAGTAACTAAACGTAACTAACGTTAAAAACGGGTGCATAGTTACTTTACGAATATCCTTAGTAGGAATTACAGGTATATTATGGTAAATTCCCTTCTGCTGCCCTGCACTAGCATATACAATGAGAAAAAGTGGGCTTCTCCTAACTGCTCGTATGCTGGCAGTGATTGCCTGCATTTGGGGCAAGCACAATAAAGAAATTACTTTTTCTGGTTTGGTTAGGTAAGGTTAGGTTAGATTAGGCTGGATTAAGCTACGTTAGGTCAGTTTAGCCACAAAATAACGAAAAAACAAGGGTACCCCAAGTGAAACCTGTCTATAACGACCGCTCATGGGGGTATCTTTTGCGGAGTACCTGCAGAATGGGGTGAAGTTATTAGATGCAGCCTATTTAAAATTCTGCTAGTTTCTCATTTAATAAATCTATTGACGTTTGAATCAGTCATTTTACGAAATCGATGGTGTTTCCTTATCACGTTTGGTGAATGACATGACAGATGTATTAACGTGGCATATTTATTTGCTTACAGTTTTATAATAGACTTATTTTCCAATTGATCAGGATAAATGAGATGTCAAAGGAATGTTTATTAATTTGAAATGTCGCATCAGAATTCGTGTTGGGTAAATTTATAAATAAACATAATGAATGCAAAGTTTATGAATTGAAAGTAAAACCATGCATTTAAACAATGGGGATCTCTCTGAGAGAACATCACTGATTGTTTGTAAAGTAAGTTACTGGAGTTGCACATACAAAAAACTGAGCAAAAAAAATATTATTATACTCGTTTATGGCCAACAATTTTTGCATATTTTTGATACATTTCTTACTATTTATTAAACAAAGTGTATTAAACTGAATTATTAGGGATGCAGCTTTTTTAATAACATGTAACCTCAACATTCCCATTAAGTAAATTTTTTAAAAATAGTTAACGAAAATGCATGCAGTTGGAATCTCATAATTTTCGGAAGAGTTTTTCAAAAAGTCCGTCTACTTCGTCCGCGTTCATCACCATTTTTATAGAAATGATGATTTACTTCTATCATTTGCGATTTATTTTTTTTTAAAAATTCCATTTTTAAAAAATGCCATTAAAACATGATATTACAGCATATATCATCGCCAAGACCAGGGGAATCAACTTGGTGAATTCACACTGTAACTTCATCTTTGCATACTATTTCAAGTAAACGGCTTCCTGTAAATCTCTGAGAAGAATTTATGAATATTTTGAAGATTTTACACCTTTGATTTTCTATTTGAGCTAACATTTTATAACAATTAGATCAGAAATAATGAATTTTAGCCAATAAAATTAATAACGAGGAATTAATATGACGTGAAAAATGTGACGAAATCGACGAAATCTTTTTTGCAAAACTGTTATCAGGAACAATGAATTTTAACCCAAAGTTTTACATATAAAAACATTACAGCAATGATCATCTAAGGCAAGTTCATGCATGTCAGAATTTGGCTGACCCTCGCTGACCCCCCCACTAATAACACATAAGCTTATTTGCAATACTTGAACGCCCCTTAATAGGTACGACGTATTCTATACATATTTTGAAAAACGCTGATAAAACAATGAATTTGCAGTGCATTTTCATTAAAATGCTGTCGAGGAATATTAACATCATGGGAAATGCAGAGGAAATTAATTTCTGAGAAGCTAAATCACTAAAAATTAATTTCATAGGACGTTTCTAATTTTTTTTCACAGATATTAAATATTAATAATAATGGACCCGACATAGTCGCACTTATTTAAAAACTAGATCATGAATGGCGGATTTGAAGATTTTAAAATTTAATTAAACAGTGTTAAACCTTCCTTAAATCAACTCTGCACCACGTAGATCACTGATAATTAATTTCATTGGACTTTAGTTATAAATTTTCGGAAACGTTAATGGGGAAAACGCCGTAGACGAACTTATTTGAAAACTATAGATCACAAATGGTGCATTTGAGGACTTTCATATTAGATGCACAGTATTCGATATTTTTCCTTAAGTTAATTCTAGATTACTAATAGTCTTTATTAGAAATTTTGAAAAATGTTAATAAGGGAAACGATAAGACGTAGACGAATATTTTTGAAAACTAGATCACGAATTGTGGATTTGAGGATTCTAGCACTAAATAAACAGTATACTGATATAAGTCAACAGGAATAAATTTCATAAAATCGTGGTGAAAACTTACACTTTCAGGACGTTGATTATCCAATCAGCCTGATGCTAATGAAGCCAAATATGTCATCCGAATATCCTTATCCTTGTGTTAGTTCAAAGATGTGTTCACACTACGAAGCCATCCTACTCCAGACGTCGAATGTGGAACTCTGGCTTCGAATCCACGTTTTAAACTCAGCGTTTCGCAACTGGCACGGATCGAAAGACTCCGCGAAATGCATGATGGTCTACTAAACGATGAATTATTTTAACATCTGTTCCACTGCTATGTTTCACCAACACTGAACCAAATAGCACCTGAACACAGGGTCAGGTGGCCACCTCCGTTTGGCTCGCATTTCACAAGTCCAGGAAAATTCAAGAACAGATATCATTGCCATTTGCCAACCACAACGCATATGCGAAATATTATCTTCATAAATGTTGAATATTAAATGTTAACATAAAAATAAAATTAAAATTTAACCCTACTGATATACCAAAATGAATCGAATTATACAGCATTTACTCGGGTTTATCGACAGCTTGATTATAGTTTTATTGTTTTTTTAATTAGGGAAATAAAAACGTCTTAGAAACGCCTTGCACATGCATAGAATGAGCCTTTTACCAGTGCTTAACTAGGTTTTCAATTTATTTTCAATTTATATTTAGGAAGTCCAACACCTATACTGAACCTGAAAAAAAAATTCTGAACATACGTTTGCTTTTAAAAATGTTATAACCACTAAATATATATTTAACTATATATATTTTTTAATAATATATATTTAAATATCTATTTAATAGAATGAGTAATTCACCAGTATTTTAGTAGGTTTTAAATTTATTAATTACGCCGATTATTTATACAAAAATAAGCAGTAAAGTATAAAGTTTTTAAGACGATATGAAGTCCAACACCTATGCTAACCATGTAAAAAATTTTTGGACATACATTTGCTTTTAAAAATGTTATAACCGCTAAATATATTTTTATCATCATGTACATTTATAGAATGAGCATTTCACCAGTGCTTAACTAGGTTTTAAATTTATTAATTACGCCGATTATTTATAAAAAAATAAATAGTAAAGTATAAAGTTTTTTTAATTATAAATTTCGTCGTTTATTTGCCATACAAAAATACACAACGCATTATGTTGGGAATGAGTCGTTCGCAAATGCTTAACCTTTTAAATTTTTTTTTACTAATTCGTCCTTTATTTATACAACAATAAATTAAATTTGGAAAAATCAAAAATGGAAGGCGAAATAGTGCTCGTTCGAAATCGACTAATTATTGACTTGTTTGTAAATGTACAAATTCCGCAGTTTGTTTATGCAAAACAAATTAATTTGGGAATGAGTCGTTCGTCATGTTTCAAAATGCATAAATTTTGCCATTTTTAAAAAAAAATAAATAAATTAAGTTGTGCAAAACCGAAATGGAAGAGGAAACAGTGCAATACGCTCCATTTGACAAACTTTTTTTTTAAATAATCGGCGGAATCTATAAATAAAAAAATAAGCTAAGCACTGGCAAAAGGTTTGTTCTATACATGTACATGGCATTAAATATACTTAGCGGTTATAGCATTTTTAACGCAAAAGTATGTTTCGAAATTTCAAATTTTACAAAAATATGGTTTTTCTGTCTTTTTACGTTTGATGTAGTGAATTAAAATTCAGGATCGTTCCATACAAGCCAAAGGTAAATGGTTGATGGCGAATTTGCTTTTAACATAGAATAAGCACCAAGCCAACTGCATGTTTGTCATACAATGTTTGAACAGATGTGTGAACTGCCAGTTCATGTTGCTGTCTGTATTTTTCACGGCAGTGAATTTAGTCACAGATGGTCTCGCAAAAACTACCTCATTCGATCCACACAGCTTTTCGATAAATGCCTTCTCAACAACCTATGCCAATCTATTAGTAATGATATTAATCGTATTTTGAGCAGACACTTTGAGCATTTGAATTTTGATGAAGGTTGAATATGGTTACTAAAGTTTGGCTTTCAAAATGATCTTGAAATGTAGACTCGTTTGAACCAGAAATCACCGAAAACCGGCAATTTTCCTTTTTTTGCACCAAATATTTGTACTTTTCAGAGCGAAAAATGTCGCTGCGGTGCTAAGTAAATGTCAGATGGTAAACGAACGACAAAGACCCCATTACTGAAAATGCTTAACGAGGCACAAAGCTTCACGATTCTTCGGAAAAAACCAATAAACTTGTAATTTAACGTTCACAACTTTGACCGGATTGAAAGCGGTTTTTCATATATGGTCATTGTGAACTAAGTTCAGTCATTGTCTGAAGTTTATTGCCGCTTGATAAAGGCGTAATCAGCCTGAATTAACATGTATTGCCCTCAAATACTAATTTTGACACATTGGTACTGGACTTCATGAAAGCAAAAATAAAGAAGGATCAAGAAAGGTTCTGAGTGTGGTCCAGGACCTTTATAAATTTTCAGAATTTAGTTCTGAGCATTCAAATGGAAATAAAAATAAATTGCCAATTAATCAGCAGTACATGATTAAGGCCCCAATGAGAACAATGTTTCGAGAAATCGGTCCTTTAAGCCTATGCTGTTTAATAACTGGTAAATTATATACAGGGTGAGTACAAATGTAGGTGCCAGCTTTAAAATTTATTAAAATATCCTCCGGTTCATCTGATACATAAACTCATAGTTTTTAGTTCAGCCCACATCGACATGTGCCAAAGTATGTTCCTGCATGATAATTAAACGCTCTGTGATACATTTTTAAAATTAGAATTTGGTGCTATCCTTGATTAAACCAAAATCATGCCAAATTGGCGCCATCTAGCTTTACCATTCTGAACTGGATTGGGTGCAAGATAGATGGCGCTGGTTGTTTGCCGTAACAATTTCGTCAATCTGTCAATTTTCTGTTAAAATGGCTGCAATAATCTCAATCTGAATACATTTTTTAAATCATTAGTCGTGGTAAACACCAGAAATTTCAAATCTCCTAATGAAATCAAACGTTGTTTCTTAAAATAAAATGAGCGACTCACATTGGTAATAGCCAATTTGTGATACAAAGTCTTTTCTGGCCCTAAAACGTATCTAAGAAAACTTTGTTTGCTGTTATTGGTCTTGTTGGATTACCCTAAAGCCACGAAATTTCAGCAATGTTCATTTATTCTTACTTTAGACTCGTACTCAACTAGAATGTCAATAATGACATCATTAAATACTAAGAAATCATTATGCGTTCATTGCACGATGAAATCGACGTAACTGGACGCTGTCCAACACTCACACCACCTACAACACTACGGTTAGTTTTACATCACGCTAATTTTCCCAACATTCCAAGCATCAAACTGTTGAAATAAAGACACCCACTGCATGCTTCCGTTCCCATTATGCTGTCAAGTACCCAGGCTATTTCTCATTAACTCATAATTTATAGCAAAGGTCCTGTTCAAGAATCCGTCATCAATCGAATTTTGATTTCGTCACCTTTTTCCAATTAATGACGTCTTCAAGCTACTGTCATTTACTAAAAACTATTCTAGAACCTTGTAGTACTATAGGATGGATTAGCCTATTAACTCTCAATGAATTCCTAAAGCGACCGCTGACCATGTTAGGGACTTGAAAGATATTCCTTCGATGTCAACTTGCTTGACCTCTGAGTAATGCCATGTTTTTGACCATTTGAGAAATTCCAAGTTCCATCGTTCAGTTTGGCCAATGAATCGTTGGTCATCAGAGCATCACGCTTGCCCACCATTCTTGGCATGGCGTCTTCTTCAGGTTTGCCGAACAAGGATGTCCATGTCTTTCTAAACTGTCTGCAGCATAATTAAACTCGGTTAGGAACACAGCTTGTAACCAAATTCTCGGCTGTACAACACATTATTCCCTGCTGCTGCCCCTCCAGCCATAAACGCTATAAGAAAGTTGGCTTCTCCTAACTGCTCTTAGGCTGGCAGCGAATGCCTGGCGTAAGGGCAGTAAACAAAGAAATCACGCTTTTAAGTCAGTATAGGCTGAGTCAAGGTTAAGTTAGATTAGGTTAATTCAGGTTAAGCAAAAAAAAACATAAACAACGAAAAAGCACAAAAAAATAAAGAAAGGAAGAAAACGAAAACAAATCACAACAACAACAACAACAAAAACAACATTAAAAAAGGATAAACTACGACAGCTAGGACGAGGCACTCAACTACGGTTACAACTCAGGTTACACAACTAAAAAAGTTACAATGCGTACACATTTGTCCACATATAATAGTCTGAATGATGTCCGTAAATCTCTATGTAACAAAGTTAGTGACCAGAATCAAAGTTAGTGATCATATGGGTTCCCTTTCATTGACCTTGACGAATCTTACCCAAGTTACCCCCCACATTAAAGAGGTTTTTAATTAACTCACATGCCCTCTTGTAACACTTTGTTATCTATTAAGATTTCAATTAAGATTATAAAACTAATGCAGTATTCGTCTTTTTAACAGTTTTACTTAACATGGTGTTAATAAATTAAAATTACATAGTTAGTGCCTCGAATTCCAATTGCAATGTCACTAATCAGAAGCTTTTCAGATTCTGAATTCCATGGCCGAACCCATTGATCAGTGCTTACCCCTCTTGGGTGGACGTTGGCCGTAAATTGTCCGAAGACTCAGTCCTGCCAGACTGGTGTGAAATCAACGAAGTCGGACATCTTCCTTGCAACTCGTCAATCCATAGGTATGATACCTAAAGACAGGATTTATTTGATTGAGATATTTTTTTGTGCAAGAAAGACCCACTACTGAACCATTCTAAATACCATTAAATGACGATCGATGATCCAGTTCAGTTCGATGTCATCGTCATCGTTTCCAAATGCGTTGAATAAGCTTTCGGCAACCTTTCAAGGCAAGGAGGAAAATGTCTACTAATGTATAACGTTTAAAATTAAATTTTCAGACTTTTAGAACGTTATTGAACTTGCCTTCAGCCATCCCATGTAAAACACGAATTGGATGATGGTGAAAACAGGCAAGAAAAGATCGATTTCGTGACCTTCATATTTTTTAACAGGATCCAAAAACTGGCGTCCAAATAGACAAATGATGAAGAACAAATACACGGCCCAGGTCACGACCTTGAAAGAGGAAAAACAACAGAAATCAGTTTGTATTTTTCCCACTTTTCATTCATTAAATTCACTAGATTTGATAACAAACGTCACATACTTGGGTATAAACCAACGGGAGGGAGACCCAGTCGTGATTCCATAGCAGTCCTAATTTGGACCTCGTATCATTCAATTCCTGTTCGAAATGGTAAATACTCAGTAATTAATTTATTACCGAAAGTGTGGAACTACGATACTTTCTTATATATACAGGGTTTTTTCTTAAAAAAAACTTTCCACCTTGATTTTTAAAAAAACGTGTTTGGGAGAAAGTTTATCAACCGTAGGGGGAACCATTTGTAAAACATTCGCAAATGGCAGTGAGCTACCCCTTGACCCCATCTTAAAAATTTTAAATGGTAACCCATACCTTGTGATATCTTAAGTAAAAGCCCATTAAAAATGCTGAATTTTGGCGAAAACGAAATTGAAATCTGCGCGATCTATCAGTCGCTCCGCCCAAAATTGTGGTTTTTCAGTAATTTTTTCATAATTCATTATTATTACCAAAAAGACGGAATTACATGATGAAACCTCTTGGAACCATTCACAACATTACTATTGTCCATGAATATTTAACCTCAGAAATCTGCACTTGCAAGTATTGGAAATTTGTAAAATGTGAAAACTGAATTTCTCGTAATGGGACGATATGCATGGCTGGTGGCCCTTCATTGGAAAGTTTTCAG
>JAQGAF010001603.1:0-29318 GCA_034687865.1 Kryphioiulus occultus
AGACAGGTCAGAGTGAACTTCTGTGTTAGATGCACGATGGGACTAACCAATAAAATGCTGTTTCCTTATGACAATTTTGACGTAAATGGCCCCCAACTGGGGTCAGAGGTCACGGATTCCTACTGTATGTTTGATCCTATTCTTGCAGAAAAACCTTGCTGAAAAAAGCTGGTTGCAAAATGCTTTCAGAAAAACTGATTGAAAATTTTAAGATTATTGTAAGACTGATTGCAAACTGACGAGTTTTATTTCAAATAATCTTACATGTATAACCAGTTTGCAACAAGTTTGATTGCAGACTCTTGACTGGTTGTAGATGTGATGTCAAAATGGTGATAACTGATTGCTGGATTTCAAGCACATATGCAACCAGTATGGACCTTAATTTTTTTGTAATTTTTTGTAAATGGTAACGGGTATGTAAGCTTAAAAACGCTGTTTGCTCAAATTTTACGCGTGTTTAGAACGTGTTAAAATATATCAAACGCGTGTGTTTAACATGTTACTGACATGTAATACTGCAAATACGTACAGTAGACGTGTGTGGACATTTTTGTCTACTTTAAAGTACACTGTATATCGATAGGTATTAAGCATTTTTTTAGAAAAGTATTTTTCAATATGCTAAAATGCATGCTATTTAAAATTGCCTGCATGCTTCAAACATGTTTTTATAATGCATGTCATTTAAAATTGTCTCTGTTATCCCATGTGTTAAAATGTTCGCTATTTAAACTTGTCTAAAAGTTTTCAACATTTTTTAGAAAAGTATTTTCCAACATGTTAAGACGCCTGCTATTTCAGTGTTTAAATGTCTTAAGTAATTTTTTTTACAAACGTAATATTCAATATGTTAAAATGCAATATGTATAAATGTTTATACATTATGCTTAAGCATTTGTGTTTAGAATGGTATTATCTAACATGCTAAAATATTTTTAGTTTAAACTTAAAATCTGTTTAAAGTTGTTTGTGTTTTAGGCATTTTTTAAAAATGTACTATTCAGATCGTTAAAATTCATGATTCTGAAAACGACGTGAAAATCTCAGTGTTCAAACACATCAGTTCAGAACAATTTAACATGTTAATTCTGACTGGCTTAGTGTACTTATTCGCGGAGTCATCTGTGGCGCATTTTGCAAATTTTCACTTTGAGCTCGTTGCGAAGTTAACTGGAAAAGCTTTCCTATCTACCTAATTGATAGGGCTAAGTTAATTATTAATTCTACGAAAAAAATATTTAATCCTGAGGGGCAGGTGGCGCTGCTAGCATGAGCTTTGGGCTCGTTTTTCACGTTTGTTGAAGTGGAAAAAGCCGTTATTTTCAAATGAGTTTGATTTCAGTTCATTTATCAAATGGGTTTAAGGGACTCTTCCATGTTTATGAACACGGTGGTCGCAGTGGGATTTCGTCATCAGACGATCGCTTAATCCTCCTCCTATTATTGATCTTTCATTACATTTATAGTATTAAAGCTCATGAAACCCAAACCCAAATGACACATCGCAACCCACTCGTACAGGATTTCCAAGGTTTCGTGACGTTGGTTTAGGCTATAGAATTCGTTGCTAAGTTTCAAAAATAAATTTAGTTTCGTCTGTTGTCCAGTCTTACGAAAAAATGATAATTTAATAACCGAATTATTTTTAACATCGTATAAATACATGAACAGGTATTTAATTATCCAATTATCATTAGCAAATTATCAAATCAATCAAATGAATTTTTAATTCACTTCAGACAGATGTTGAAGTCTGATTTTTTAAGCTATTAAAAAGGTTTCTTAAGTGAATGTATTTCCAGGTTACAAAATTTCTATTTTCTATAAAATTTTCTATGAAAACTGGTTTTGTTAAAAAAATGTTTTTGCGTTTGTAACAATATTTTTTGGCCCAATGGGTTATTTAATTTGATTCACTGTTTGTTAACTGCATAAAATTTAGGTTAAAATTGAGAAACAATTATTCAAATTGTCAAATAACATTTTCCCTTCTAGTTGGTAATCTTTTGGAAACGTTTTGTGGCTTTTATCCTTTTTAAACTAAACAGTAGTTTACTAAATTTGTTTACGTTCAGTGTTTAGGAAAGAATTTAAACTAATTGAAATTAAGATGCAAAATCGTAAAATATCTGAAATAATTTTGTCCTTCTAATTGGAATCTTTTGGAAACATTTTGAAACTTTTTAGCTTTTTAACCTAAATAAGTTCATCAAATTTGATTTCATTCAGTGTTTAGGTGGTTAATTTGAAGTAAATTAAAATTAAGAACAATTTCTTAAAAGCAACTGAAATAGTATTCCTTCCAATTGATAACGCTCTAAAGCTTTTAATCTTGTTAACCTAAATAAGCCATTTAACCAAAATACATTTATTAAATTTGATGAAAAAATAATAATGCTTTTATAATGGTTATTCCGTGATTACGAAAACAAAATCTTACAATATCTGGAATAACATTTTTCTTTCTAATTTGTAATCTTGGCGAAATGCTTTGAAACTTTTTAACCTAAATTATAGTCAAACGAACATTGAAATAATTTTGGCTGCCTTTATTTTAGATAGATTTTTGAATTTTTAATCTGTACAGAAATCTAAAAGAACAATAATTCACTGAGTGTTATCGATTAACTTTGTCATTGTAAATTTCCTGTTAAAATATTTCAGAGAAATCTACTGGTAAGGTTTTGCCAAAATTTTAAAATGTTTCACACATTTTTTTACTCTGTACATAAATCAAGCAAAGAAATACATCTATAATGAGAATTATTATAGTAATATTTTATTCAAGATTGAAAATAATTTTGAATTAAGGTTTAAAAATTATGTAAACATAAAAGTAAGCTGTTTAGCTCTAAATGTCATCATTACTGGGAAATGAGCAGTTTGTCAAGTTAAGATGGTGGTTTTTATGTTTTGAATTTTTTAAACCAACGTAGGTTAGGGCAATAGATTTCGCGTACATTATGATGTGCTGGTTTTTAATGTGCATATTGACAGTGTAAATACCCGTGTCATTATGTATTTTCTTTAGGCTTTAATGCGTTTTTTTGGGATAATTTGCAATATTTGCACTGTATCAAAGCCAATATTTGTATTTTGTACCTGGAGATATCCGCTGCTATCTTTCAGAAATCGCACCCCTTGTCGTATGCAAATTTACATATGCATAATTCATGTTTCTTGTAATCACGTCACAGTTAATCTGCTTTATTTCGTAGTTTGTGACGTTTTAAATGAGACTACTGTGTAGTTTAATTTTCATACTGAATACAGTCTTCCACCCCTCCATTTCACCTTAAATTTGATTTTCGTTAAATACGTTTTCAGCATTTTACTGCTAGGGATTTTTGTACTAAGTGTTTTTAAGGAAATGTTTTCTATAAAAACAGGACTTAAGTGGAAAAGTTTGGACAAACTTTCTTTTGCCTATGCAAAATAATTATTTCTGGCAAAATAATATATTTTCACTAAATAATTCTCATTTACTTCTATGTGTTGATCAGAAAAATTTAATAAGATTTACTTAATATCTACGAAAATATTTAAGAAAACATTTCTTTATGCCTTAAATGTGTTAAATACTTTTAGTTTAAAATATTTGTATAAAGATTACCTTTAAATTTTTCTTGGATAAAGAATATTTTAGGTAAATAATTCTTATTTCCTTCTATTTGTTGATCAGAAAAAATAATATTTACTTATATTTACTTAATATTTATGAAAAATATTTGTGAAAACATTTCTTTATGCCTTAAATTTGTTAACTACTTTAGTTTAAGATATTTGTGTTAAGATTACCTTTAAATTTTTCTTTTCAGTCAAATTATTTTTATTACCTTCTATTTGTTGATCAGAAGATTTACATAGATTTACTTAAGATTTACTGAATATCTCTGGAAAATATTTGAGAAATCATTTCTTTATGGCTTAAATGTGTTAAATACTTTAGTTTAAGACATTTGTAAACGATTACCTTTACATTTTTCTTTGACAAAGAAAAAGTTCACTAAAATAATTTTTATTTCCTTTTATATTTTGATCAGAAATATTTACTAAGGTTTACTTAATACCTCTGCAAAATATTTGAGAAAACATTTCTCTATGGCATCAATTTATACGAAATTTTCTGGGAGATGTTTACCAGAAATTCACTAGCATTTTGGTTGAGCATTAATATTTCAACCTTCGTATTCCAGTTTCTCCTTATTTTATTAATTATTTATAGGAATAAATCTTAATTCGTAATGTAAGGAAGATGTCCTCTCATTATAATATTCAAGTCTTTATTTTATTCCTGCTTCATTTGACAGCAAATAAACCGTGTAAACTATGAGAGCAATAATTGATGAATAATAAGGACTAGGTATAAAAATATTTATATTCAACGACGTGTGTTTTATACTAGTTTTATTGAAAAATGTTCGCGAGGTCTATTTTTGATATCGTCCTTTTATTGCACTTTGATGCTTTTGATTTCTCCCTTTTAAAATACAAGTGGATCTGATTGTGCAAGTTCATCAGATGTCATAGATCCTGTTTTCAAATATTTGGTGGTCTTTTGTGCGTATTATACAATGGAGGCTTTTTTCGTATGTTTCCCTAATTATCAAAGTTTTAATTCATTACTAATTAACATTCATAGATCCTCTTTAAGAGGAGGATTTCAGTACGTTTTGAAGAGCACTATTTGTCGAATTTAACGACAATATTTCTGACATTATTTTTATTTGAAAGCATGTACACAGCTTAAGATATCAAGCATGAATAGATATTTCAAAACAGAGTTATGACATTTGATTTACATCCTCTATCAGATCCATTTGTAATTTGAAAATAAAAGTCAGTTTTTCTTATATTTTCTTATTTTTATAAGAGCTAAGATTAAGTATAAACGTATTTATATTATATACACAATACAGTTTTCCAGACGAAACATTTTAAAGTATATTTACTTGATTGACATACTTTAAAAACATTCAAAAAAGGTTTTGACATTGTGTTTTTCAGGTATTTCTAGACTTGGATTGCAGACTTGGTTTACGTGATTTAAATGTACATGTTTTTAAAGTATTTCAAAATTAATTTTGTTGATTGAAAACCATGTTTACATTGTATTTCAATCACGTTAGCCAAGTCTCCCAACCAAGTCTGGAAATACTTGAAAAACATTTCTGCGTAAATCGTCTTTAAAATGGACGTTTAAAAGACATGTATGGTGTCCCATTTTCATATTGTCAAAAACGTTTATATTTTATTCTAATTATATTATTATTATGAAATATATTAGATTATATATAGATTATATTTACTATATATTTATATACAATAAATTTCTCTAAAAATTTCTCTAAACGAAACATTTTAAAGTTGGTTCACTTGTTGAAAACTTCTTAAAAGTTTTGACATTATGTTTTTAAATTATTTTAAGATAAATATTGTTGATATTATTGAAAATGTTATTAGTCAACAATATTATCTTGAAATAATTGAAAATAGTATTGTCAAAATGTTTTAGAACTTGTGTTGAAAAAGAGTACTTCAATCAAATGATAAATCAAGTTGATGATATTATTGAAAATATTGCTATTTTAACATGTTTTTCAATCAACGATATTTATCGTGAAATAATTGAAAAACATAATGTTAAAACGTTTTAGGACTTGTGTTGAAAAGAGTATTTCATTCATGTGAACCAACTTTAAAATGTTTCGTTTGTGAAATCTATGGTATGTACATGATTATTGTAAATATAATTTTATATCGTATAATAATACTATTATAAGAATAAGATATAAAATGTTTTTAATGATATGAAAATGATACACAATAAGTTTCTTTAAACGTAACACTTTAAATACGGTTGATAATGAAATGTTGATGTAGAAACCAAGTCTTGAAATATTTAAAAATCCACATAAACCGACTTTAAAATGTTTTGTTTAAAAATATATTGGGTGTCATTTTGATATTGTGAACTGCATGCCAAAATGCATTCACGTATGTCTCATCAATGTTAATTTAGAGACAGCTAGACTTGAACGTGTAAGGTATTGACTTAAGCATTTACATTCGCTAGTGGCGCCATCTATTGGCCATAAAATGAAACAAGGTTCTTCGGGTGTGGTTTTCGATAAAAAAAACGCATCAGACACGAGCTATAAAAACACACTGGGTTCATTTTGCAGAAATTAACCCCCCTTTAACAACCCCAACTTTTCTCGGTTAGGGCTTTTTTCCGTTTATTGACATTTTATCTTTGAAGTTATTCGTATTTTTCTCAAATTTTCGCTAAAATTTGTCCTATTATTTTCCGCTAGAAGAATTAAGTGCGGCCTTTTTTCCTGGAGCCCATGATGGTTGGGCCCATCATCCAGCCTTGGCCTACACCGAGCTGACCCCTGGTGCAGCTCTCCAGCACCACGCACTGGTACATCCGGCTCTACACGCTCAGGTTCCGGTAAGCTTTCATTTCCGTTTTAACTGGTCAGTTGCATCAACTCAAAGTAACGATAATCGCCAGTTGAGAGCTAACTTTGAATTGCCAAAATGTGCAAAAATGTGTTCAGAAAATGTGCAACTTGGTGCAGCTTGGTGCAACTTGGTGCAACTTGGTGCAACTTGGTAAAACTTGGTGCAGCTTGGTGCAACTTGGTGCAGCTTGGTGCAACATGGTGCAACTTGGTGTAACTTGGTCAGGGATCATAACCGTCAAGGAATGTCAGGGAAATCTTGACATTTTGACCATTAAGTTTGGGAAATTCAGGTGGAAGTCACGGAAATCATTTCTTATTATAATCATTAATTTTCCTCATGAAAAATTCACCTAAAATGCATTATTTTTGTTTAAAAAAATCGCCTACAGCGTTTCCGTCATTATGAAGAATGTTTTATAACTTCAAAGAAGAAGTCCTCAAAAATGCAGTGTTTGAGATCTAGTGGTTTCAACCACTGGTGTTCGCATCATTATTAATATTAAAACACTGAAAATCCAATATTTCTTGTAATTTTTCAAAAATTTCGCCTATGGCAGTTTCTTAATTATTATTATTATTTCTTCTTACAAAATTGTGGGCTAATTCCATCATTTTGTGATCAGATCTATTATTTCTAAAATTTCTGCCATATGGTATATTTGCTCGGATCAAATCTATAAAAATTGTTTCTTGAAATTGTATGGAGATTTTTTAAAAAATAAGTGTCTGGAAAACCTAGAAACGACAAGTAAATTCAATTGAAGGTTTGGCTGGTCATCCTGACAGAAAAATACAAAAAAATATAGTTAATTGGAGTTAGAGTATAATTAAATGGCGATTTTTTAAAAAAAGTGTCTGGAAAACCTGGAAGAGTCAGCGAAATTCAATTGAAGATTTGGCTGGTCATCCTGACAGAAAAATACAACAAAAATATAGTTAATTGTTGTGTTGCAGATATGATACGTGACATTTTTTATTTGATAAGTCAGGGTAATTAATAAGTTTGGTGCTGGAAAGTCAGGGAAATTGAGTTGAACATTTTGATATGAACCATGTTGGCGCAACTGACCAAAAATATTCACATTTGACCCACTTGTAGATAGATGTTGTTCTGGTTCTCTGGTTAAACTTTGATTGTTGACGTCATACTATTTCTTAACCATTTTGAGCCTAACTCAAATTGCGCTGGCGAAATGGTTAAGGACTTAATTGGTTTATTTATTTATTTATTTTTTTTTTTTCTTTTCTTTATATTTTTGATGTGCTGCACTGTTGTGTCTCTTGCGAAATTGGACCACTTGCACGATGCTGCATTTCGATATCTATAACTTTTCCATATCTATATGAATTTTTTTCCATGAAATTTACGTTTTGGGAATTGACTTGTTGCAGACTATTAAAACTGGGTACTGGAATGATTTCAACAACTATTATAAGGCCACCTGGTGTCCAGCGGCTGAAATGGCGTTGTGCAAGTGGTCCACTGTAAGCCCACGTTCGTATATTTGGCAGTAGGGGGCGCTCGTAACTGCTGCACATCATGACAACCATTTTTTATCGATTTGTTTTTAATTTTTATCCCATTTTATCATTTTAACCTAATGCACAACAGCGCAGCGATGGGGCAGACGACCTTTAACCTTTCAGGATAGATGATAAAATGGCGGTTTTGGGCAGAAAATAGTGTTTAATATGAATTTATACTTAAAATTATAATGGAACAAATAACAAATGTCGTTAACCAGAGTTTGATATTAATTTTTGTCGTGAAATTTTTAGATGGCAAAATAAAGCTTTTTTAAAGCAAAATAAAGGCAAAATTTGGCAAGTTTTTTCATTGTTCAGAAAGCCATGACTGACATTATTATCATGAAACATTATTATTATTAAAAATAGTATGATGGAAAATAAATCTAGACAAACAATACAAAATTGTCAGTAAATTCAAAGCATTGAAATTAATTGAATTCATTACGAAATTGAGTTAATTAATTGAGAAATTACACGTGTTTTACACTGAGTTATTATCATCATGAACTTTAATAATAAATAACGAAAAAAATTAAGACTGTCCATGCAAACTTATACTAATAAATCTTGGAGCAAATTTATCAGAAAAGTCAATGCTTTAAAAAAATATCGTGTAATTGTTACACTGATGTTATTATCATGAAATTTAATAACAAATAAATGAGAAAAAAAATTGCAGACTAGCCAAACAAAGTCAGAGGAATAACATCTTGAAACAAATTTATCATAAAAGTTTATACATCTGTACTTTAAAAAATATCGTCTAATTAATTGTAAAATTAATTGTTACACTGATGTTATTATCAGCATTAAATTTTTATAACTCAATGAAAAATTTCAGACTAGTCATACAAAGTCAGAGGAGAAGATAGTATAAAAAATTATCAGAAAAGTTAATACTTTAAAAAATATCGCTTAATTAATTAAGAAATTAATTGTTACACCGATGTTATTAGCATCGTGAAATTTAATACCAAATAAATTAAAAGTGTTACCACTATCCATAAAAGGTTAGTAGGCGAATAGCATCTTGGATCAATTCATATGGAAAATTTAAATCATTGAAAAATATCTTTTAATTAATTGAGAAATTGCACAGTCGTTACATTGATGTTATTATCATCATGGTATTTAATAAAAAATAAATAAAAAAATTAAGGCTAGCCATACAACGTTGGGCGAATAAATCTTAGACAAATTATCTGGAAATTAAAAGCATTGAAAAATATCGGTAATTAATTGGGAAATAAAATCAGGTTTTTTTTTCTGAAAATACATAACTAGGTTTTTCAGTTTTTCTCAGACTGGGAAAATACTGACAATGAATTTTTAGCAAAAAAAATTCGATATTAATAGGGGAAAAGAGCAAACAGCAGAGCCTATAGCAAATAGGGCCTCTATTAGCAAATCGAAAACAGCGCCATCTATACTGCATTCCGTGCAACAAAATTTACCAATTTGCATAAAGACACAACAGTGACCGACTATAACGCCGTCTGTGTCAAACTAGATAATATGTTGGCTGAAAATCGTTTTAGTTACTATGAAACTGAATTATTTTTTCCTTAAAAAAATCGATAGGAATTTCTTGATAGTTTGAGCTTTTTGACCCCCTTTGAACGGACAGAATTGACGTCACCCCCATTTACATTCGTCTAACTTCCGTCAATACAACTCATTTCCATTATTAACTCAGTTTCGGACTGATGAAGACAGGATGTAATTTATTTGCCAGGTCCTCGATGCCAAAAACAGTTGGCGAATTTCCCACCTTCGCAAATTTAATATGCAAAATTACGTTCGCCCTCCCCTTGCTTATGTCTAACCGTCATGATAAAAATTCCTGATGAATGCCAGCCAAAATCCATACAAAAAATGGTGGAGCAGCACATATTTTGTCCTCACTAGATGGAGCTTTCCAGCAATCAAATATGGCTGAACTCCATTCGAAAATGACATAAAAATTGTGAATGTTTTCAAAGATATGAATATGCAGTATATCCAAATGAAAAGTATATCCAAAACACCTTTTTACTGATGCTGGATGATTTTTACAGATTTTCTTGACAACATTTCAATCAATTTTCAAAAAAATTAAATTTGATCAAATGCGATTTTAAGCATTTCAATTTGATAAACCTTGAAAATATCCAAAATTAAATACTATTTAAAATATGAAATATTGCAGCTTTTTAACAAATAGGTGGTTTTTTCACATTTTAGTATATCCATAACATCTTTTTTTCTGATTTTGGATGATTTTTGCAGATTTTTTTGCAAAATTGTAACCTATTTTCCAAAAAATTAAATTGAACAAAATGCTCTTTTTAAAAATTTTGATGTGATAAACCTTACTGAACTACCATTGTATCTAGTGAAAATATCCAAAATTAAATACTAGGTAAAATATGAAATAGTGCAGTTTATTAATAAATAGTTTTTTTTGCCACATTTTGATTTGCTAAACTTGAATTTTGACGGATTTTTCGTCAAAATTGTATCCTATTTAATTAAAAAAATTAAATTTAAGCAAATCCATTTCATATAATAAAATACATGATTATCTAACACAAATTAAATTCCTTTAATAAAATTATTTTAACATTTCCATTTGGTAAATGTTGACTGAACTAATCTTGGTTGCATCAAGAGAAAATATTCAAAATTAAATACCGATTAAATATGAAATAGTTCAATTTATTAATAAGTGTTTTTGACGCATTTTGATTTGCTAAGGTTGAACTTTGACTGATTATTTTGTCAAAATTGTGTCCTATTAAATTAAAATTTTATCAAATGAATTTTATATAATAGAATATATGCATATCTAAGAAACATAAAACTCCTTAAATGAAACAATTTAAACATTTCCATTTGATATGTCTTGACGGAACTACCATTGCATGTGGTGAAAATATCCAAAATTAAATATTGGGTAATACAATATATTGCCAAGATATAATGTAAAATAGTACGAAATATTAAAAAAATATTTTTGTAACATTTTCATTTCATAAACTTGAAAATAAATTTTGGAAATTGTTTATTTTGTGTGTTAAAAATATGTTAGAAGGTAAAGTAGTAAAGTGAAAAGGATTTAAACACGGTGTTTATGATTTCCAATGCAAACATTTCGTCGTTAAATTTAAAAATAAACTCTTGATAAAATTTAATTTTGCAAATATAGTTAATCAATAACAGATCGACTAAAATTTATAAATTGCATATTTCAGTTTCAATGATTAAATAAGTAAGGTTAACCTTTAAAAGATTAAACAAGAATGAGTCCTGTAATTCCCTTTACAAACATTTTCTCACGAAATGTTTTCATGAGGCATGTTATAGTCCTTAAAAATCTGAAAATAGCCATTTTCAGATTTGAAGGTTTTGCAAAACTTCAATGTAAACATCTTTCTGATTCTGTAAAATTTTCACAAATTTATTCTGGTCACAATTAAGCCACCCTTGTCACAATCCCTCCATGATCATAGTACAAGAGTTATTTATCCAATAACACTGTTTCCACAATATTGCAAATAAAGTCATTACAAATTTTCTCACAATATCTAAGTTGAGGTTAGTCAGGCAGGGTGGTTGAGGTCACTGGTCATCGTTGCCCCGTTGGCCCCCGCAATGACCACTGAGCAAGATGGGCTGGGCTCGTCAATTTCTGGTGTAAATGGGGATACGGGGATGCAACAGGAAGTGACGTCATTGCGCTCTTTAACCGGAAGTACGCCATCGCCATCTTTGTCTCCAGCGGAAGTGCAACCAGCCATGACACTAGTTGTGACCTCGCCTAAAATCTGGCGATACTTCACACCTTACATCGTCAGAGAGATAAGACCAGCGATGTCCACTTCCGGTCAGTGACGTCACTTCCGTTGACTCGAGGAGGCGTGGCCTGAGCACATCCTGAGGCCCGTTTTAAGTAAGCCAGAGGTTAAAATGCAGAAATCTGAAATTGATTTCTTTGGTTTTTTTGTTTTTTCTTTCTTTTTCGGTCGTTAATTTTGGCCTGTGAAGCCCACGCTGGCCATTCCTCATCCAGCTCATGCGGCTTTGGCCTCTGCTGCTGTCCACGCCTCGTTGCCTCACCCCCACCTGGTGGCCAGTCCAGCCTTAGCAAGTCCAGTTGGCTCCACGTCGTCCACGTGCAGCACGCCGCCATGTTCGACCCTGTTCGTGGCCAACTTGGGGCAGTTTGTGTCCGAGCAAGAGCTAAAGGACGTTTTTGGAAGTTTTGCTGGATTCAGCCGTTTGCGGATGCACAATAAGGGTGGATCACCAGTGGCCTTTGTCGAATATCAGGTTGGTCCCTAACCTATGCTTTGCATTTTAGTCTAGTTGAGACCGGTTCGCGAACGTTAAAAGTCCGAGCGAACGGTTTTTGAGCCACGAATGCTCGAAAACTCAACAGTGAATTTGTGTTAAATTTGGCCAGCGAGTACAGCAGGATGTATATAAGCACTTAAAATCAAGAAATGACATAAAATTGTGATGTTTTCCCAGTTTTGGCTTATGGTAGAGAGCAAACGTTTGAAATTGTGCCATTTTGAGGGGCAAATACTAGAAAACTCAACAGTAGATTTCTCTTAAATTTTGTCATCAAATACTGCAGAACGTAAATAAGCCCTTGCATACAAAAATTGCATCAGTACTTGTATATTGGTTTTCTTCAAGTTTTGGCTTGTTTGGGTAGAGAGCGAACATTTGAAATTGTGCCATTTTTGAGGGGCAAATACTAGAAAACTCAACAGTGAATTTGTCCTAAATTTTCTCACCAAGTGCAACATGACGTAAATAAACCCTAGCATACAAAAAATTTGATTTGCTTTCAATTTTGCCACCAATTGGTGCAGAACGTAAATTAGCCCAGAAAACCAAGAAATGACATCAGTCTATGCTGTTTTCCAGTTTTGGCTTGTTTGGACAGAGAGCGAACCTTTGAAATTGTGCCATTTTTGAGGGACAAGTGCTGGAAAACTCAGCATTGAATTTCTCTTACATTTTGTCACCAAATGGTTCAGAATGTATACAAATCCTTAAAGCCAAAAAAGGACAAGAAAACCAAGAAGTTATGTTTTGTTCCAGTTTCTAAAATTTTATTATCAGCTAGAACGAGACACGAATGAATGTTTGAAGACTAAAACGAAAAATTAATACTAGTTTTAATCATAATTAGATAATTTTCTTTGATAGATGTCTTAAATTAATTTCTCAAGTAGTTTAATTTTTGTCTAAATTAAATGTAAGAAATGGCAATGCCTGTAAGGTTATTCCAGTTAGTTTGGAATTATTTCATTTTTTTACGTTTGGATCAAAGTGGTATCTTTCAAAGTTTAAGTGCCCTTTAAATCCACCAGTAACGTCTCGGCTGAATTGTGCATGTCAGTGATTGTTGGGGGAAAATATTGATTCCCTATTTTAACGATTTTGTGTAACTGCAATGTCATTGAAGTAATTAGATTGATCCTCTTCCCCTTTTGGTGAATTTTGATTTTTTTTCACTCGTTATTATCATTTTTATTTTGAAAATGCTCAAAAAATATTTTAAGGGTTCAAAATGTTGCTCTACCGATTTCGTTACTTAAATATATTCGCCCAATAAACGAATATAATAAAGTTGGCACTATTTCCTGCTCATTTCCCCCCTTATTTTAGTGCGGATGGTTGAGGATATCCAATTTGGTCCAATCGATAGAATTCAGTACATAATTTATGCACAAACAGTCTTTTGAGCACATTTTTTTATACCATTCGTGCAGTGTACACATTGTGTATTCTGCTTTTCATATAAATAATTATAAGCGTGCATGGTATTCAACTCTTACGTTTGCAAAGGACAGAATGACACACATTTTGATTCCCATTATTTTTCCTATCAAAAGATGGGAAAAAAATCCAGATGGATATGGGGAATATATTCCAATTATCGGAAGAGCTCAGATGTGTCTTTTGTTGTCTCCTCAAATAGGAAAAGTTTTATTAGAAAAGCTGTGTGGAGGGGAATGCAGTCGAAATCTTTTACTAGAATCTCTCCTTATTCTCAGGGCAATATAACATGGCCCTGAAAATTGTATCTATGAGTAGAGTGACATCATCTTCTGGGAGGGGCTTGACAGAATGATTTTAGGGGAGATTGGGGGCAGAGAAATGCAAAAATATTATTCATAAATATATTTTTATTAAATCCATCCATGGTGGCAAACAAGTACTAAAATATCTAAAAAAACAGTACTATGAAAATTAAGTCCTTAAGGCCCTAAAAGTCTTAAATACTCTTTATAATGTCCTAAATGATATCCAGGAGATTGAAATGAGGACGAAAACGAGAAGTTGAAAAAACGAAGTTGTCATGTTAAAAGAAGTAACACACATTATATTCTTACATGACATATTTGATTCCCATAGTTTTTACTAATGTAAGATGTAAGAAAAAATTATTTGTGTCAATTTTTTTAACAGTGCAACTTCATTTTTATTACATCATAAAGCTGGATAAGGAATAAAATGCTAGCTTAAAAAAATACCTTTAAAAATCATAAAATCCTAAAAACATCCTAAATGATATCCAAGATGGAAAAACTAGTTTCTCTGTTAAACAAATTACTCAAATAATTTTATTCCTATGTTACTGTATTATAACATAAAGGTTAATAAGAATGAATAATGCATACAAATTTAACCTTTTTTAAAAAGAATCCTAAAATAGTTATACATAGTTATAAAATAGTTATACACGTAATAATTCTTAAAAGTACTAATTTTTAACCTTAGAATTTATTTGACACCCTGGCCATAATTTGTCATCTAGAGTTGCAAAACAAATTAAGAAAACCAAAATTAGTTTACGGCATTTTTAATATGTCAGGCAATTAGTATTTTATCACTTGGGGTTGGGGTGAAAACAGTGACGAATGCAAAAACAGGGTGTCTCAAAATCACCATTTTTTTCATCACGTAATACTTAAACGTTCCTTTACCATCTTTTTAATATTTTTAGATTGGTTAATTATTAGCATTTTTATAAAATGGACGTTATTAGGTACGATTACTAGATACGTTACTAGGAACCCCAAGTGATAACATAATAATTGACTGCCAAAAGTGCATTTTAAAAACTGCATTAAACGAATTTTGTATTTATTATTTTTTCCAAAACTAGATGAAAAATTATGGACAGTGTGCCAAATAAATTCAAAGGTTTAAAATGTAGGACTGTTTAGGACTTTTTAAGAGTTTAATGTAGAACAATTTTAGGATTTATTTTGAAAAAGGAAAAAATTATTTATATGCTATCTAAACAAAAACTTTTTACTCGACATTTAAAATGACTTTTTACCTGTAAAAGAAAATATCACTTGGTTCTCATTTGCCCAGAAATATGCCATTTTGTTTTCGTTTTGCACTAAGGTCCTGTTCCTGTTTGGGTCAAATTGGGGAAATAGGGGGTCCTATTTCGCTTTTGGGGGTTGGTGTAATTTTCACTTTAACCCCTATCTTCGTCGTGCATATTGTTTCGGTCGTTGACGATCCTAAATGACTTTGAATTTCGATGAGGTTGTTTTCAATTAGTCATTTCGCTAGCAGGGGGAGGTCAAAGGTCATCCTTCTGGCTGGCTAGGCCTATCTCGCGCTAACTCCGTGCATCTGCCTCCCATTTAATGCGAATCCATTACGTTTTGATAAGCTACTTTGGCTGCGAATTAAAACGGAACTGGCGCTAGCTAGTGCACTTTAAAGATAAAATATTAAAACTAGCTTATTCACGTTCATTAAACTAATTTGATGAAGAACAATAGGGGTTTGCGTGATGAAATTACTGCGGGGAAATTTCGTCTTGGGGAGGAGGAAACACCTAGCCATGAATTATTCAGAGGTGTTTTTCGGAGGGGAACTTGGACTCATTAAAGTTATGCCGAAGTTGACGTCCTAATCGCCGCTTTATTACACAAATGAGTAATTTTCCAAATGCATTAATTATTTGGCAGAGCTGAAATCGGGTTTTCAATCTGCACCAGGCACTGAATTTTGCATTAATGGCCCGTTTCACGAGCACAATCAAAAATTGGCAAAATTGAAATAAAAACAGGAAAAAAACCGGGCGGAATGGCTCCGAGCATAAAAGTTTAATGTCTTGGAAGAGGCAAACATCGACGTCCGCATTTAACTGTGCTGGTATGGGAAAAGACGCCAAATTAAATCGAAATTACATCCCCAAACAATCGATGGGGAAGATGCCCCTGATATGGGGCAATCACTGCTGGCAGTCGTGCTATACAGTGATGCACGATCATTTTTTTGTTTTCATAAAATGTCGTGTAAAATGAGCATTAGTGATTTGAAGATTTTACTGTAGGTTAAATTTGACGAAGCATGGTGTATGCCAATGTGAATTATAATTGTTAAAAATATATCTAATGAGAAATTGTAAATTAAGTAAAATTTTGCCCCTGATGTGGGGCAATCACTGCTGGCAGTCGTGCTTGGCAGTGCAGCTCAATCATATTTTTTAGTTTTTATAAAATCTCGAGTAAATGAGCATTAGTTACTTCAAGGTTTTAATGTGGGTAGAATTTCACGAAGCATGGTGTATGCACTTGTGATTTATAGTTATTAAAAATGTAAGTAATGAAAAAATTGTAAATTAGGCAAAATCTTCCCCCAGTTTTGGGCAATCACTGCTGACATTCGTGCTATACAGTACAGTCTATGCACCTTTTTAGTTTTCTTAAAATTTCGGGTAAAATAAGTATCAGGGACGAAATGGTTTTACTGGGAGTTAAATTTATAGAAGCATGGTGTATGCACTTGTGAATTATAGTTATTAAAAATATAATTAATGAGTAATTCTAAATTAGGCAAAATCTTGCCCCTGATGTTGGGCAATCACTGCTGACATTCGTGCTATACATGCAGTCTATTCAAATTTTTAGTTTTCCTAAAATCTCGAGTAAAATGAGCATTAGTGATTTGAAGATTTAAATTGGTGTTAAATTTATGGAGTCATAGTGTATGCAGATGAGAATTGTAGTTGTTAAAAAAGTCGTACTTAGAGGTGCAGTCCGATCATTTTTTTAGTTTTCATAAAATTTCGTGTTAAATGAGCATTAGTGAGGAGATGGTTTTACTGAGGGTTACATTTATAGAAGCATGGTGTATGCACTTATTAACTATAGTTATTAAAAATATAATTATTAAGAAATGAGAAAATGACGAGACGATTTTAAGTTGGATTACAATAAACGAAGCATAGTGCATGCATAAAATATGACTTATGATAAATTGTGAATTATGCACAATCTACCACTGATGGCATTCGTGCAGCCCATTGATTTATCTAATATTCGAGTAAAATTAACATAATTAACCAGTTGAATTTATTGGTGGTTACGTTTAAAGAGCAATTGTGGATTATAGTTATTGAAAAAAATTATAAATTATGAAAACTTAATTATCCATTTAGACTTTTTCTGAAAGTGCGACTAAAATAAGCACTAATGACTACACGGTTTTTATGTGCATTAAATTTAATGAAAATGATTGTTAATGATAACTATAAAGTAAACCGATAGTAAATGATAAGAAAGGGATAGTTTTAAAATAAAAAAATTGGCATGTCTTACCCCTTAGCAATGGCAAACGTGCCAGATATTTTTGCATTGGTAGGGCAGTCACGTATTGATTTTTAATTTATTTAATTTGATTCAGTTTAATTTAATTAATTTAATATGGATTTCAAATATTGCTGAACCCAAGATATATTTTCTATAAATTCGTCTTCAAAATTGTTTTCTGTACCTACAATAGCCATCATTTTGTATCTTCGTAAAGTAATCCAATTTGTGGTCACCCTGTAGATTTTTTATTTCTTCCAGCCCCATTTTCCTCCCCTTTCTTGGGCACTTGTCAGCTTGATAAATTTGTCGTGATTTAAGATTGGCCATTGTCATCGCCTATTGTTCGTTGGGTTTCTAGCCTCGTTTATGTAAATCATCTCCATTCTTGAAATGAGACATTTCCTTCCTGGCTGAAAATATTTTTCTTCATTTTTAATGTGGTAATAGCGCACTAAATTCCAACGCTTCTTGTGTTCTCAGAGTGACAATGTCAGCTAGGATCTTGAGCTGGAAGCACATTTTCACATAAATTTCACAACGTTGGAATTTCGTGTCGATATGAGGCTCTTCTCGCATAATCAAACCGCTTTCATGCAGATTTTCAAGTGGGAAAAGCCTAATTTATTGAGTGGAGTTAATGCATTTGGATAAATTATCAGCAGACTTAAGAAAACACAACCGTTGCCACAATATATTTTGGTTAGGAAATTGGAGGGGAGAGAAATTCAGAATTAAACGAGAAAATGTAATTTTAGCAAACCAGATAATGCAAAACGCAGGAATTTTAAATACTGTATTTGAGAAATCTAAATGCTACACATACTATATTTTTGAAAACTAATTAAGACAAAGTTGTTTTATAATTTCTTAATTATTTCGTCTAATTAGAAATTTATTTTTTTTTAATTAAGCAGCTTTGGAGAGGCCAGAAAATTAAAATTAAAATGCAATCATTATTTCTTCATTATTATTAAGATAAATATATTTTTTATTTTCTGAAATTTTCATGTCGTTACAAGAAATATTAATTCGTAATTATCCAGCTTTGGTAAGGCTAAAAATTTCAAGAAAAATTAAAATATTGTTTCGTCATTATAATTAAGAAAATTGTTTTATTGAATTTCTTAAACTTGTTAGTCTTATAAGAAATTTGCCATCATTAATGGCCTAAATTTCTAAACGCTAAAAAATTCGGTATTTCAAAAACGTTTTATATTTATCAGGTATGAAAATCATAAAATAAATGTACTTATTTGACAAGTAAGTTTAAATTAATGCTATTTTGTATAAATTAATAATTTAAACATCTACCAAATTATTTTGATATTTGAGTTTAATTTTTCTAACATTTCAATATACTGTTATTAAAGCCAAATAATTATCCATTAACACAGAGATCCAAATTTCATCAAACGTCTCTATATTTTCAAAATTACCCTAAATATCCCTGAAATTTTCAGCAAAATCCCATATTTCTTCCAATTTTCGTCCAAAAAACAACATCAACAAACAACTAGTATATTGCTTTGCTGAGATTTTCTTTTGCTTCACCCTGTACAAGTTCCTTGCCTTATCTTGAAATGAAAAGTAAAATGTAGCTGAAGTGGACAACGTGTTTCTCTCAAGGTTTGCACAATTTTCGAGCCTTAAAAATCAATAGTTAAGAGAGAAGAAAAGGAGTGCGATGTATTGACCAGCAATCCTTTTTAATCGATGACCTCATTTGACCTCCACACATTTCATTTTGGAGCGAGATTTTCGCCCAGAAGATGTCGAAGGTCCAGAGGCTGAACTCAGGTTCGCAATTGAAAGTCCATTAGAAATTTTCATCAAATTTACTCAAACTTTTACCTCAAAATGATCAGTAAATGGCCTTTCAAAGTTTAAAATAAAAACTAAATTGACCATGTTATTTGAGACATTTGCTTTCATTTCGATTAAAAATTACACAGATTCATCAATGAAAATTTGGGAAAATGCAAGGACATTTGTTGAATTAGAAAATGGCATTTGAGTTACTGAAATTTTAACTGAAAATGACGAGTTCAATTTCAAGCATTAAACTTAAAATTCAATTCAAAGCTTTAAATAAAACAAAAATTGTCCAATAATTGTCTATTAATCATTTCGATAGCTGTGTGATTACTTACACAACTTCTTCAGTAAGTTTTAGAAATTTTTCGTCAAATTGAGAAAATGCAAGGAAATGTTTTTACCGTACTTTAAGTTTACGGAAATAGTATCAAAGTTGATGAAATATTGGAAAACTTCGGGCATATTTGGGGTAATTTTGAAAATAGAGAGAAGTTTGATAAAATTTGGAGCTCTATGGTATTGGGTAATTATATGGCTATAATTACAGTATATTGAACTGTTAGAAACATTAAAACTAAAATATAATATAATTTCGAGATGTTTTGGATCTTAAAGTATTTTGTAATAAGATAGAACTTTAAAAGATAATTTACACAAAATACCACTGATTTTTATGGTGCCATTAGCACAATTTTACTGAAATATTATCAAAGTTGATGAAATATTGGCAAACTTAAGGATGACCAAAACATTTGCAAATATTCTACAGTCTATTGAGAAGTTTAGTAAAATTTGGAGTTCTATGGTATTGGATAATTATTTGGCGATAATTACAGTATATTAAAATTTTAGAAAAATTAATACTCAAATATTAAAATAATTTGGAGATGCTTTAGATCTTTAAAGTACTGTATTTTGAAAAGAGCTAGAACTTTAAACGGTAATTTATACAAAATACATTCATTTTTAAAATGCTAAGAGCAACGTTTTACTGAAATATTATCAAAGTTGATGAAATATTGGCAAACTTAAAGATGACCAAAACATTTGCAAGTATTCTCCACTATCTAAGGTTGTCCCTTAGGGAGTGTTATCGCCGCCTGTGGCGCTGCAAGCGTGAGATTATTGCAGTAATAATCACTGAGCTTTAAATCTGAGGCTTGTTTAGCATAATTTTACTCGAAAATCCGTGCTTATCTTTAGGGAATGAGGTGAAACTTGAGACGAAGCTTACTTATGAGCTTATTTTTCATCGATAAGCCAGAAATTGCCCAAAACCTTTTTTTTCTAATTTTAATAATATCGATTGTAGATTTATCTCCGTCTAATTTAATCAATGCTGGAGATATTTAATACATCTTCGCTTTAATCCCACATATTTTTGATTTATAACGGGGATTCCCAATTCCCCCTTCAGCAGCCATTAATATGCGCACTTAATGAAAACAGAAAATTAGCATAAAACGGAATAATTTAATCTCATTCGACTGGAAATCCATTAGCTCACTAGCAAACTTGTCTCATTTTTCGCCTGTTTTTAGCCCAGCCATTATTGTTACCTAAAATGTTTTCAACACTGCAGTATTTGATTTCCTAACTTAGGTGAATTTTAAGTGCGAATTGATAGGCTAACGTCCGAAAACATTATGATTATTTCTTGAAAATGGAACTATACTGTTACATGCTACCTCGTTTGAAATTCATTGTATTTTAATAATATTCGCCATTTGTTCATGGCTCGTATCAGGTTTCAAAGCTAGAAGAAATGCATCCTGCTCTTGAAATTTGCAAAAATATTGGCTTATTTTTAGTGTAAATGGTGCGCTTTTATGATAACAAAGAAGTGAGAAAATTAGTGAGATAGAATCTCGAAACACATCTTTGAAATTTAGGACACATGCAAAAATACAGCATGTAATATCATTTTGCTGTTGGCAAGGTTCTGAGTGTTTCTTCGAACAATTATGAAATAACACAAAGAAAATTTTTGTTGCCAATGAAAATAAATTACAGAAGCAATAAGAATAATAAGTAGCCTTATATCGGCAATTATATTGTCTAACAGAAAATGTTCAAGTAGATCACAAAGTCCACAAAGGGTTTCTTGGAAATAATATTTACTTTTCAATAATAAAAGTTGCTTAAATGAAGCATAACCTATCTTCAGTGTTAACAAATATTTTTGCAAGGGCAATTCAGGTTTAACGAATAAATAGTCTGTGTATGATTTATTTAAATTAGCAAAACATTGTTTTTGTATGTTACTTCAGGGTTCCCACTTTTTGAAAAGTCGGGGAATGTCAGGGAAAAAGAAGTGTCAGATTATTTCAGGGAATTGATGAAAACTTTCAAGAATTTCAGGGAAGCTTAAATAGTTGGCATCAGCCAATATTAAGCAAAATTTTTGATAAAAAAATGAGATAAAATCCATAATTTTTATTATTTAAAAAAATCTTTATGAAGATGTCAGGTGAATCGACTTGAGAATTTAAGTGAAAACCCTTAATTTCTTTTTTACTGTTCGTTAAACGTTGCAAGTTTAATTTTAAGTGTTTAAGTAGATGACAGTCTTACCACCTGATTGCCAAGCTGATAGTAATAACAGAAAAAAAAATTTCTTCGTTATATAGACAATTATTTTTAACATTGTTGAGAGGATATCGTCAGCTTAAGTACATTTAACTTTTTAATTTATAAAAATTACCAATATAAATTTGCCAGGATAATCAAAGTTTTAAGTAACAAAAATATTTTTTTTCTGCGTGTTATTTGTTGTTTCTTGGAACTGATCTTTTTGAAATTTTTATTTTTATAATTTAAAAAAGCTACTTTTACTTAAGCTGACGATATCCCCTCTGCCATGTTAAAAAATAATTTTCGATTTAACAAAAAAAAATATTTTTTTTCTGTTATTGCAATCGGCTTGACATTGACGAATTTATATAATTTAAAAATTCTTTTTCATTGTTTAAAAAGTAAGTTTAAATAATTAAACCAGTGTGGGAGGTATGGGGTGAGGCTGGCCATTTAAAATGCTGGTTAAACATATTAAGAATGCTTGATGGCACTGGGACAGTTATTCAAATGTCGTGAAATATTCATTGGAAGGAAATAGCTGGGGTCATTGAAATGAAATGTAGCATTTCCAATAAAAAGTGCTTGAATAATTCATGTCCACTTTAAGATTGAGGCGGCAGGGGTCGTTGTTTGCTTTTGGCTACCTGTTTGAACCCTTAAAGTGGATGGAGAAGAAGGGAGAAATGACAATAGCAAATCGTTCGCCTACTAACATCCCATTAATTATTGATCCCGTCTTCATATCCCATTCATTATTAATTTTACCAGCTCTAAAATCCGTGTTATGCGAGAGTTATTCCCAGATAGCCCGCTCAAATTCTGTTTCCTTTTTACTCTTTTTACACGCATGCAAATTTCACGAAAATTGCATTTTCAATCTCCGTTGCACTCTTTAAATTTTTATATTTGCATGTAAAATTCAGTTTTCCTATTTGATGAACTTGGAGTCTGAAATTTTACCCGTCGAAACGTCTGAAATTGAGATTGCCAGGTGGCACCACATAGGAAAAGTCATATCTGAATTTTAAAAATAATTTTTGTTAATTTTTTGGGAATTACTTCGGTATAGACCCTGCTCCACCATTGACAATGCAAGATTGCGGGCTGCTCCTAACAACTCGTATGCTGGCAGTGAGTGCCTTGCTGTTAGGGGCTGCAAAATTAGATATTACATTGTTAGTTTAGTTTTGGTTTTATTTAAATTGGATTAGGTCAGCTTAAACACAATAAAAATTGTCCAGACTAGCATTTGAAATTTTGGTTGAGTTTTATTTACTCTCTTGAGAAAATATGCAAGAAAGGCCAAGAACAGTTATGTTGGAGCAGGGACTAGCAAAAAGTGTATCATTTTTGTGCATATGAAATTCTTCAAGATAAAACTTACTGATTTAAATTAAAAAAGTGTCCTTTTAAGTGTCTGTGGTGTTGATTTGCTTAAATTGTTGTAAGTGTCGCTCGTGCATACAAGTTTTTGTGTTCACACTGTGCTTTTTTCTCTTTTCGTGGCACTGTTTTAGGATATTCGTTTCGCTGCCCAAGCCATGAACAGTCTTCAGGGATTTGGGCTTGTCTCTTCCGATCGTGGGGGAATCAGAATTGAATATGCGAAAAACAAAATGGGAGAGGTGAGTACAATAATTCGTTTATATATCTGTTTCTTTCGTGTTTTTTACCAAATTTAGAAATAAAATTGTCTAAACTTGCAAATGAAATTTCAGCTGTTTGATTTTGATTACACTAGAAAAATTTACAAGCAAGGCCAATAATTGTTATGAAAATCTTATAATCTTCTTTAACCCTACAGTTTCCCTTCTATTAAAATGATGCTAACACATTGGAGGCTAGTACTTGGTGCCTTACTTATTCCTCCATGAACCCAGCATGTACCTCTGTTGTTTTCCATAGTCTACCCTTCACTGTCCATATACTCCCCCACCCCAAATTTTCTTTACAATTTTTATTGGGACTTCCCAATCGTGTTCTTTTTCACCCTTCTTTTACTTTCATCAAAATTGCCACTTTACTTGCTGCCCAATACATTTTCCTCCAATGATCCTTTATGTCCTACCCTTCACCAGCTATTTCACTTGTACTTCTTAATTGATACCTACTTTCTTCCTTTAGCTTCTTCAAATTTTTTTCCTTCTTCCTTCTTCCTCCTTTCTTCCTGATTTTACTTTTTTTGCTCAACTACCCCAATTTCATTTTTTTCTCTGCGCTTTCCTCAGCTTTCCCAAAAAACCTCCACCCCTTCGTCCTTCCCCAAATTTACTGCTGGTATTTTACCTTCTTCCTCCACCTTATTACTCACCTATTCCTGTTCACTTCCCTCACCTTGCCTCAACCCCTCACCTCCAACCTATTTTCTCTTGCAGTGCTCCTGTTCCACCTTTTCTTTCACCTTCCTATACTTCTACTTTCCTTTCCCTCCATCCTTTACCTGTTCAGAATACACTTTACCTTAGGTTACTCCCCCTTCCTCATTAGCTAATGCTATTCCCTCCATTCCGCATTTCCTGAATTTTACCTGTATTTAACCTGAGTATTTAACCTGTATGGCAGCATTTCTTAATATTGAAATCTAGTCTTTCATTTTGTATGGTGTTCATTTTTAATTTTAATTGGTTTACTCTTTTCATTTTCAAATGGAAAGTGGCAAACATTTCATTTCAATTGCGAGCAAAATGTGTTCATTTTAAATGCCAAGGTTTTCTTGGCTCTGCTCCTATGACTGTCTTTTGTCTTCGTATTATTAGTAATAGTTTTTTTGCCCAGTGCTTTACTAATGTGATTGCAATGAATAAACACCATACGAGAAACATAAGACAGTTAAAAATTTAACCTAATTGTTTTATAAATGAATTTAAAACAAAATATTTCGACTTTCCAAAGTTTACCACTTGTTTTCTCATATGGTGTGTGATTCACATTTTCATGAATGTGTCGGACCAGCGTGTTACTTAGATGGTTGCACGGGACTTCGTTAACTTTATTTGGAAATTAAAACAGATTTTAAAGACCGATAGCAATGGTTATTGCTGATTAAAACGTGTTTCAACTCCCAAATATGGATGACAAATACCTGCACAACCAGATAGTCGTTTTCTATATCTTCTCATTGCTTGAACCTTCTATTCGTCGTTTCGAGATTGACATCCTCCTACCTCCTTGTTCTCCCTCTTCAGCAATTTTCATATTTTAACCCAATGACCTTTAACCCCTTGGGCTGAATCGCAAGTTTGTCTGTTCCAGTTACCCGGCCTAAATTCAACCTTATATAGCTGGCAACAGTTGGACATCCCCAAATACTTCAAAGCAACCTCGGATTTAGGGGGTTACAGCCCCTAATCCTCTCCCCTCTAAATGAAACCATGAACCCGACCCGAATAGGTGAACCATTTTTTCATATAATTATCAATCCGAAATCGAATACGTCCATTAATTACATTTGATTACTTAATCATCATAAGTGCCATAATCCAAACAGAATACACCACCTCAGGCCTTATAAGTGTACATGTAATGCAGTTGGCCATTTTAGTACCATTCGACATGCAAAGATTATTTTTAATTACATTTCTATATCAATCTAAATGTAAAAATTACTGGTAAACATAGTTTGATACAGCATCTGGCCATTTAAGTTCTGTTTGACATGCAAATATACATCAATCTAAAAATTAAAAGTGAAATTATAAGTAAACATAGTTTAATATCTGGCCATTTGTGTACTGTTGGACATGCGAAGATTGTTTTTTATTATATTCCTATATACATTTTAAAAAATAAAAAGTGAAATTAGAAAGTAAACATATTTTGATATGTGGCCAAGTTATAACTGTACTCCAGTCATTAGGAAGGATCCATAAATTAATAATACATCTTTTAGAACTTCGTTAGAGCTAAGCACACTAAGACATGTTAGAAAAATGTAAAGGTTCGTGTAAATTACAGAAACCTTGTTATCACGAAAATAAGGTATTAGACGCGGTGTAAATTGTGAAGGTTACAATTTTTGGAAACAAAGTTAGGCTGAATATACAGTGTAGCTGTAACGTATAAAGTCGATAGTACTTTTCATTAGAGGGAAATGGGAGTATACATTTAGCTCTAAGTAGTATAATTGCCCTTCACCATAAATAGTAACTAAGTAAAAATGCTACATTTAAGCATTGGCTCTCCAGGTGTGTTTGAAATTGGTTTAGCACACCCAAACGACACTGGAATTAAACTACAACGCTCCATGTCAATGGTATACTCCTATATTTTAATTAGTACGTTTCATTGTTATGAAATGGTAAATTTGGCACGAGACATTTCAGAGCCAAGATGGCGGCCAAGGGTATCCAGATCATCTTGGCAGCCATTTTGATTCCGAAATGAATTATGCTGTTAGGATGATTAGCCATATTCGTCTCCGTAACTACTTTTAGCATAAACAATCAACAGGTTATTAATTAATGGACTAAATTCTCAACATTCATTCCATTCCAAGCATGTGAGGTACGGCAGTGTCGCCAGATGACTGAAAATTTCCTTTTTTTTTGCAGACTCACAAAGAAGATAATATATAAAAACGAAGACTGATTTTCAATGGCTTAGGGCAAGCGAAGGACACTGTTTTGCTGCTCAACGACAACAACATCAATAACTATTATTATTACCGATTATCGCTTTGATTTAATCTTCTATAATTGTGTTTCGTTCGTGAAATGATTATGGACGTTTTCCCCCAATTTCCCCCGTGTATTTCCCCAGACCTAAAAGCAATAACGAGTAGGTGCGCGTGTATCATATTAGTTAGGATTGTAAGCGGTCGGCCGCATGACTGGTTAGGATTAGAGCGATCGGCTCATTAGCCGGCTGACCAGCCGTCAGCCGGCTGATTAGAACACTGTCATGGCCGACGTTCGTTTTGTGGAATGCTTCGCTGCTGGTTTTATTTGAGTTTTTTGAGATGTGTTTTGACCCGAATCGAAAACTTGATGGTGTTTTACGATTTACCGAAAAACGGGTAAGTTTTTCGCAAGTTTTTTCTTTGGTTTAGGGAGATTTTAAAGCTGCGAGTAAGTAGATTTTCGATTCGGAAGTTAGGCCTAAGCGTACTAGCTAATATATGCAATTGTTTGTTGTTCAGTTTATGACATTTCTCTCGTTTTTTAAACCAGGTTATGACCTAGGTTTTCCGTTTCCTTACGTTAGTATTATCACCGATGCGTGACATTCCCGAAATTGCATTCTCAGTACCGTTGTTTGATTGCGTAGAAGAGTGACTGGTCAAACGTAATTGCCATTCGTTTTAATTTTCACCACATTCCAAAAACTGGATTTTTTTGAATTTTTTGTGCGAAATTTGCTCTGATTTTGAGCATTTGTACTGTTTTTTGACAACTTATTTTGATTTGGTCTCGTGAATTGGCTTATTTAACAATCCGTTAAGACCCCAATGCTGATTCAATGCTAAGGCTAGTTTGTCACGATAACCTTGAAGAGACCGTAAAGGTCATAGGTCATAAGGGGGTCTTTAGAACCCCTTACGTATTGAGGGATGAAATCCACCCCTGGCAGCTCCACCCAATCAGCTGGAATTGGTCTTTAGTTTTCATTGAAAAATGCTATTCTTGAGAAGTTTTTAATTTGCGTATGAAGATTTTGAATCTGATTCTTTGCTTTTAATTTATTTTCTAACATTCCAATGCAGCGCCATGTTTACTGTATGTCAGGTCTCAGAGAGAGTTTTGGTTTTGAACTACATGTATAAGGGTAAATATTTTGGGTAAACATTTTTGGGTGAAATTTGTTCGTGACATTGACAGGTACTGGCCTTGGGAAGTTCTGACCTTGGCAGGAAAAAACAGGCCCATTTTAGAGCGTTTTAAATGAAATTTGACCCTTGAACTTCTGAGAATAACCCGGACGATTCTGCCCCGATTTCAGTTCGATGTGGAAATCGTTAACTATACATTCCACGTTTGAAATTCAGTATTTTTAGTTAGTCAAATCCAAGAATTATTTTTTTTAAGCGTTTGATAGTGGGGAAGCTCAAACTGTATCAAATCGTTAATTTGCATAAACGTCACGTGATGAAAAACGATGCCCTAATCTACTGTTTCAAAAAAAGTTTTGAAAAAAAACACCTTGAAGTAACATCTAAAGTTGTTTTGATTTTTTATGACGTGAACTTTGACATGCTAACCGCGAGGTTTGCACTGTTTGAGCTACCATTATTTGAAATATAATTTTGAGATTTTTTTTACTATTATTTTTGCATTTTACTGCAATAATCTTTATTAAGCTTATTTTATTAATAATATTATTTAGTGTATATTTACACATTTTGTCTATATTTATGGCGATACTTGAACGAGACCGATTTTGATTTCTTGGCTGAAAATAGGCTCGTTTTACAGTATATTTAAAAACAACCTGGGTGTTTGAATAAGTGTATGGGGTATTTAGAGTATAAGTTTGAAATGCTTTATAAGTTTCAACTTAGCATACCCTTAGCATACTTCTACGAAAATTTTTTTTGTTATGTCTTGGGTTCAATTTCGAAATTTGGTTTAGCGTACTGGATTGACTCATAACATGTACTGAATAATAGGAAAAAGTTAAGAATATTTCGTCTTTTTGAATCTTTTTTATGTTTGCAGCTTTCTCTTATGGGGTGTAATCTCATCACCTCTGCTGTAAACTCAATCGCACTTGAGCATAAGCTCGATCTCTAGTAAACCTTAGCCTCGGGTATGAAATTTATCATGACCCTTGCTACTAAGCATCTAAGTGTGATTGAAATCAAGCAGAGGTCATTTGATAAACAGTTTTTGTAGCCGAGATGAGTGTAATATTTTAGTCAATCTTATTTCCCCTTGAGAAAATCATATCCGAGTAGATCGATTGCATTTTAGATAAAAATTTGAAAGCGATACCCACTACTTGTAATTATGCAAAACGAAATTGAATTTTTCAGTGGCAATTAATAGGTTTGAAAACGTGTGTGCTATGCGAAATCGACGATTGTATGCATATTATATAAATATATATCTAGTTTTGAGAGTATTAAGTAATTGTAAAATGTTTGAGTGCAGTTGATTTTGGTTAATCACTAGATTTCCGTCCAAAAAACCGACTTTTTAAATAAAAAAAATTCGTGCATGTACAGTGGTGCAGCGCTGTAGAACGATGGGGACAGCAGCGCCCCCTATACATTAATCCCGTTTAAGAAGTGCTGTCCTGCATAATGTACATGTACGTAAATGCCTTATTCTATAAATATATATTATAAACCATTTAATAG
>JAQGAF010001604.1:0-29300 GCA_034687865.1 Kryphioiulus occultus
GAGCAAACAATTGCCTAACTCCACTGTGGAATTTCCTTATGTTTTTGTGGCTGATGAAGCATTTCCCCTTTTGGAGTATCTGATGACACCTTACACAGGAAGTGGGCTTCCATTCCGTAAACGCAATTTTAATAGCCGACTGAACCACGTGAGGAAAATTAGTGAAAACACTTTTGGCATTCTGGCATCAAAATGGAGGATTTATCATAAACCTATCATTGGCAGTGCGAAGCTGGTAGAGCGTGTCATTAAGGCAACGATATGTTTGCATAACTACCTTAGAATCTCGGATTCAGTGGAGACTAGGTATTTGTATTGCCCTCCTGGATTTGTTGACAGTGAAGTGGACGGTGTTGAAGTGTTAGGAGAATGGCGACAGCAAGTTGGCGACAAAGGTGCCTTTAGGAAGCTCGACAATGCCGGCAGCTACAAGTGTCCCAGAAAGGCACGTCAGCGACGAGAAACATTGTGTGATTATTTCATTTTCACATTGGGATAAGTTCAGTGGCAATACAAAACTGTTAAGTCACCTTGCAATTGCCGTTGCTACACCCGTCGCCGAGTATGCCCCGTAATATCTGTATTCTGAAAGCTTCATCCAATTTCACTATCGGGTAAATAAAATTGCTTTCTCTCATTTGTCATGCCTGGAATATTTATTTAAAGCAATAAACGAGGTAAACAAGATAAGTGGTGTGGTTTTATGTAGTGCGTTTATTATTCAAACATTCAACAGCATACAGGACTTTGCCAGCTTTAGTCTCGCCAGCTACTTATCCTCTTCTGAAAGGGTTTCAGCCTCAGGGCAAAGCAGAGCGTTGGCAGTGTTTAAGGAACTGTCAAGTCAATTGCCAAAGATCAGTATACGACATTACTGGCTTTTGCAATGACTAGTCAATTCCTGGTTAGAGATGTGAACTGTGTTTCTCTTGCCATCTTGAAACGTGTATTTTAGGCTGATTTGATGTGGTCATAGAGCATATTTGTATATTATAACAAAGGATGGTATAGCCTATGGTCCAATAACTTAGCTTAATGATTAAATTACTGTGTATAGCAACATGAACGTTCACGAATTTAAAGTTTAAGTAGCTGTGTTAGGAGCCGGGTGATACCAGTGTACCTGAAGAAGTACCTTCAGTGGGTCTTAACCTTACCAAAAAAAGGTGAATACCCTTCACTGGAGATTGGAATTCAGACTAGACCGTGACTAGACCTACAATGCAATTTTGTAAATGCAACTAACTCATTTAATTCGACTTGACTGCATTGTGGCATTTAAGTATCTCGAGCCTATGCAACGATAATGATACGGGATTCATCTGTTGTGTTTTAGAGAAACACTAAAACTAAAATTCTCACATGAATCAAGAATTGAGAGGAAGTCTCGACCCCACATCCTTTATGAATTAAACATCATTGTCAAATTGAAACATTAATTAAACTGGGCTATCGCTAAGGTTGACTGCTCTATTGCGAAGAAACGTGTCAGAAGTCAAGGATCGGTAATTAGAGTTGGTCCCTTAATCCAACCAAAAGAAAAAGCATTCCGTAGAAAAACTGCAGTTTTCTAAAGCATTCTCAAACTTTTATGAAAAACTAAAATAAAGTAATTCTGTAGTAGGTGTGGAATTAATTTATAATCAGATTTAGGCCTAAACAATGCAATATAATTGCAATTCAAACTGCAATTTATATGCAGTCCCAATTTTTTAAAAAAGTAAAATCGCGAAATAGTAGAAGTGGACTTTGGGAGTTTTGGTGTGATTTGTTTTCTCATAGACGTGCTGATAGAATATTGGCTAAAATTAATCAGTGCTATTCTATGAATTGATTAATTTTAGTCGCTATTCAATCAACTAAAGCGTTGATTGGTTGAATTGAGTCACGTATCAGGTGCGCGAGGAGTTTACGAACCATGGAACGTGAGATTTCCATTTTGGAAGACGTTCTATATTGCAGAAAAGTTGAAAAACTCAATTGCGTTTGTCCAAGGCGTACTGTAGGCTCTATAGTTTATGAAAAGATGGCAAAAATTAAACGAAAAAGGCCATTGGTATTTTAGAAGTGCCAAGAAGATGACAAAGATAACGATCTTAGTCATCTTCACGACACTCGTATGCAACCATTTGGAAAGGTGCGAGAAACCACGTCACCTATCGCAGGAATTCTCGTTTCTTTTCGAATTACTTTTGTCTTTTCCAGTAACTCGGTTCGTTTATTATTTGCCAGCCCGCGGCCAGTCACGTTTTCAGTTTGCCCAGTGCGATTGCTATCCGAGGAAATGAATAAAGATAAAAGCACGCATGCAGCCTGTGCCTGCAGGTTCGTTAACTAGGAAGCAAAAGGGGTAGGTGCGTACCACGGGGTACCTGGCGCCAGCCAACTACTTCGTCGTAAATCCTGAAAGCGAAATGACAGAACCTGATGGCCGTGTGGACGTGATTTCGCGGGGCCGCAGAAATACACTGTAAAAAAGGAAATCGTCGGGCAAGCCCTCCCTAGCCAGCCACGATTGAGGTTAGGCGAAAAAGGTAGACGCAGCTGGCATTCGTATTCGCTGTATGGCCTCTTTGTAGCCACCAGAGACTGGCACCATGCTCCACCATGGCACTCTTCTTGCAGGTCAAAACGTGCGTTTTCTTAATACCCGTTTTTACAGATTGGATGGAAGAGGGCGAGCACCTCGCACCTGTAATTCGATTGTTTGTTTAACCATTGATAACAACGTTGCCGTCTGATTATATAGGAGGCTTTAAATAGAAATCGTTTTTTGCCCGTGGTCGAGTCCCCGTGTATGTGTTACCTCACGGAAGTGCATTAATTGTAGTTTTCATACTCGCTTCCTGATGATCCTGGGCTATTTTTGGGTGCCGTTGCGTAAAAATAGCCACCTGCGGGCCATTCTGGGAGTTTTGCACCCATAAATAATATTTTCATGCCGTAATTACAGGTTGTTGTCTCCCGACATTGTAGGGTAAATAGCGAGATTGTTCAAGGCCGGAAAGTGAGCTCTGCCATCAAAGGTTGTCTGCCAGATTTCTGACCTCCTGGCATTCATTAAACTTCGTTTTTTTTTTTTTTTTTACTGTAAAATGTAGGCCTTCCATTGCCAAATTCCACCAGAGTAAGGCAGATCCCCACCCAAATATCTTTTAAAATATTTGTGTGATGAGCTTTCTGCGGAAGTATGCTCTCCCCCAGCAAGAAACTCACGCACGCTTTTCAAAGTGTTTTCAAACTGGTTTATTTCAACGGTTTACCAATTGAACTTTTGGATTTTAGGTCCCTTCCTGCTCCAACACCATCCATAACTACTGAATTCAAAAATCGATGTTTTCACGTATTTGAATTTGCCGCTCAAAACTCAAGCGTTGATTGATTGAACGGAGTCACGTGTCGATGCGCGAGGCTGTGGCGCATGTGGCAACCGTTGAATGTGTGATTCCATGGCAAAACATGCCAATAACTCGTCAACTTTACAGTTTTATCTCAAGTAAAACTACCGTAAGCAGATAATTATTATATTGGTAATTCAAAAAACGAACAGTTTAAATTGAATTTTGACAAAAATCTGTGTTTGACGATTTTCAAATACAGTTTAGCAGGGATCAGCTACCGGTATAGTGTCTGAAGAAGGTTGTTTAATTTTTGAAGCATTTCTCAGCTAATGTTTGAAATTAATTTGAAAGCAAGTTATGCGGCTAACGTATTGCCGCTGTCGTCAATGTGGTTTTTGGTCGATCGATGGGTGGAATTTCAAAGCAACAACTCGGTTGATATTCCGCTCCATCTTACGTGTTGTGGTTTCGAAGATCCTCATAAATGGACATTGGCTTGTGCCTAAAACTCCAGGATCTTTTGTTGCGTTTTGCTTTGAAAGCATCGTTATTTATTCGTATTTTTATTCCTTGCCTCAATAATCGTCCGCGGATCGTTCGTGCTCGTTTTAACATTCCAGAAGGATCGACTTTTTCGTATCTTGGTAAATTTTGCTCGAAATTATAGAAAATAAATCTAGGACCATTATTGGAAATCCATTCTGCGACAGCTAATGTCGTCAATCCTATAACTAATTACTGCGTGCGGTTATAAATCAACCGTAATACGGTGCTATCTGTTGCCGAGTCTTAAAATTTCCTTACGGTGACATTAATTAATAATGCAATTAATTACTGATTTATCTGATTCCCATGCTGCATCCGGAGTTGGGGCTATAAATTATGCGACATATTAACTGAATGAACATTAAACAAGCGTGCAAGTGCCCGTGAAGAAATTATGCATTTGTTAGGTCTTCAGCTTCTGAAGCTTTGTCAGATTGTTTTTCTACCAAAGTCACCAGTGGTTTTCCTTGATCACACATTCAGTTATTCGTTTTCTTATCTGTTTCAGGTCTCTCAATTGAAATAAAATGACCGAGGCAAACATTGTTGGCAGCCTTGCCTTTGACCCCGTCGTGTCTAAGAGTTGCTCGAAACGAATAAGAGAATTGCAGCTGTTGGCTCCTCTGGTGGCACATCCGGTTCCTCATCAGCACATTCTGTCCAATGGCGTTCACGACACTTCTTGTGGGAGCCCTTTCAGCCCTGATATACTTCCGAAAAGCACCAAGAAGAAGCCGTGGAGTTTCTTTGGCCCAAAGACTCCCGGTCAGAAATGCAAGGTCCCGTTCAACGAAACTCGGGTAAGCACGAATGCCTCTTATTTTCCCGTAATTGTCTTACTCATTTTTGAGTTAACTATGGGTATGATTGGTTTACCCATGTCTTCCATACTCCAATTATTCAACTCAAGTCATGTAACTGGCAGTCAGTTAACTCGGGCTTGGGGTTGAAACTATGTTAAAGCATGGCGTCACTACTGAATGCCTTGCAGGCATTAGGCCAATTACATGTTTGTCTGCGACATTTGATGACAGATCATGTGATGCCATTAACAATTTAGCAAATATCTGTCCAGTGTTTCTGGCCAAGCAGATCTTTGGCATTCACTACCGTGGTTTGATAAATTCGCTGCGAATAGGCTCTGAAATTGAACGTGACATTTCCATTATAGTGGTAAATCCAAGCACCGTGCACCATGAAGAACTTTGAAAGTATAAAGCTGGAAGCTGGCAGATTGAAGTTATGATTTCTATGAAAACAAATGTCCATGGCATTACACTGCCATTTTTGGCAAGATATTTAATGTTGTGCTCAATGGTCCATGCGCAATTCTTCAGTCGTCTAGATTTTCCATCAGATTGTTAAATTACTGACGAATTCTTTTCAGAGAAGGGATTTATAGTTACGCCTCGATCGTTCCACTCGATCTTCACCCGAAAGTTTTCAAACATTCCATTTACCTAAATTAAGCCTACATCTCATCCTTTCTATATTTCTATATTCGGTTGATGGATTACACCCCCTTCCTCAAGGTAATTTCTTGCTGACAGGCTGAGTAGGGCATTCATGGTGACTATCGACTTGGAAAACCTGGCTTTCATTTTTGCCTTTTTATTAATATTTCCGAAAAACGTTTTCGAAAGATTATCACCTAAAATCCGTTATTTCTGGTAATTTTCTATTAAGTTTTCGACTATGGAGTTAATTTCTGTCAATATTGATATGCATGTATCTGAAATTTTAATAATGGTCTAAAATTGCATTATTGGTGATCTCGTTTTTAGTAAAAATTCTTATACTAAACATCACAGGAAAACGTACCTAAAATCCAATACTTCAATTAAATTATGGCCCTGGAAAACCTGGAAACTCATGAAATTTCGTTGCCAGAAATATAGTCACAATGATACTAAGTTGAATTGTATTAAAGTCAATGGTTTCCAATTGGCAGTGAAAATGTTTACTGCAAATGAAAATTCGTCTTAAAAGAAAGACATTTCAGCTTTGCAGAAGCACCAGTTCCCTACAGACTGAATCATTACACGGACAATTCCATGAGCTCCTCGGTGAAATACAGAAACACTGCCGTTTCTCCATCGTGTCGTTTTTAGGCTTTTAAGCCGACGCAATTTGTTAATTTATTTGCAAATACTTTCCAAATTGGAAATCGTCTTCGTCGCTAACTGCGTTTGTTGGAACCGTATTTAATCCAACCTATCAACTGATGGATCATGGTGCTAAGTAGTAAGTAGTCCTTTACAACCTTGGCAAATGCATTTGAGGCATTTCCACTGTCATTTGCTTTCCTTGGCTGCTAATTCGACAATACAGCGTGGGTGTAGTGAGGATACCTGGGAGTCGCATTAAGGAGTTTATCAGTTTTTGGATGGGCCTCGTTCATTTACTGGTGGCCAATAGCCCAACACGTTGGCTAATCCCCGAAGGCTGATTATATATGGGCACATTTCAAGTCATGGAACATTCCTGAAACGGTTCGAACGATTCGACGCTATACTAGGAAGGTGGGTTTGCTCGGGGAAAATCAATATTCTTTTGCTAGGAGATGTCCCTCGCACTTTTCTCTGACAAGTTTTCGCCGAGGAGATATCTCTCGCTTTTGACTCTTCCATCTGCGAGCGGTTGGTTCAACTGCACGCTGCTGATCAACTCCACATCAGAGCCAAAAGTTGGCCACACTCAGGTTGTCAGAGTTCTGTCCTCCCAGAATAGCTCGGTTGTCAGTTTGGATTGATTGGTGATCTTCTTGCCGGAAGGATTGAGGTTTCCTCTGAAGATCTTTTGTCATCTTTGATCTGGAAGGAAACTTTTCGATTGGTCTTGATGAAGCAACCGATCGACGCATGGGCTGCAATGATCACCCAGTGTTTCGTGCGCAAACACTGTAAATTTTCGTAGTTCGCTGCTGAAGCGTTTGTCCGAACTTGGTGGCCATGTTACCCACGTACCTGGCCATACCCTACGCCCAGTTGACCGCTGCCAAAAAGGATAAAACCGACGTTGGGCAGCCTCTTCCACGCAGTGTTTCGGCTCCAAACTTCACCGTAAGTTGTAATGGTGATATACCGTTATTGTGATGTGATGTCAATTGATTTGTTACTATACCAATGATGGCTGTCACGTATAGGGCTGACTTGAGATGTCGCCAAGGCCAACACGGTATTAACCGGTGCTGGTGCCCCTTTAGCTGACAAATGAACGTTTGACTGATAGTCGGTTGTGTAATTGTGTGATTTTGACTGATTAGTCAGTTATGTAACGAACTAATGACAATGACTATGGACTTAATATATCGGTTAATATAAATGTCCAAAATATTTTTTAATATCAGAAAAAGAGATTGAATTCCATTATTTAAATAAAAGTTGGCACTAAAAGTTAAATTTTGATTTGTTTTGAATTTCACGACTATTGAATTTAAAATGAAAATATTTTCTTTAATTTCCTTTGCCAAGTTTTGGTAGTACATGTAGCCAACATATGTGGATGCTTACACTTTTACATAATTCTTTCAAGTTAAATTTTTGATTTCCATTATTTAAAAAAATTCAGTGAAATTCAACGTAAATTTTACATTTACTTTTACATAGCTAATTGTTACCCGTTAGTTAATGCAAAAGTCAAGGGATGGCACACTTAGTAAAATAACTGAAGACAATTAATTACCGAAGAAGGGTCGTTGAAGAAGACGAAGAATTATAAGAAAGCTCATTTAAAAGAAATCAATAATGAAATTGTCAATTAAAAAAAAGCTAATCTAAATTTTCTGTTTCCTTATGAAAATGGTTGCAATACATCATCAAATTTTTCAATTTTTCTGGTCAGTGAAGTTGAAAAGTTCATTTCTTGTAGAACCTTACCCTGATATAAATGTTTTCAGCAAACGTAGGCCAGTGGCATGGTCTCTAGCCATTGCCAAACTAATCCAATTAAGTCCATGTTACTAATTTAAAATTGTATACTGTATGCAGCGCAAGCTCTAATGAGCGAATAACAAATAATAGCCTCAGATTAAGTTGTTCAAAAATTTATAGCTTCATAAAAATCCACGTGCCTGGTTTCCTGAATTATATCAATAATTCATAACTGAACTTTTCTTTAAGCAATCAATAACTACAGTGTATAGCTATTGTGCTCGGGCCGAGCGAATTTATCCTCAGATTTCACCTTGATATGGTGTTTTGTTCAAAAATGTCGATTTCATGCATGCATGCATGCATATAGTAAATTAAGGTCTGAATTTTGATAATCATCCCAACGAGGCCTGGCAGCCACTGTTTGCAACGCCACTCGCTATACGTTAGTTATTATGTAATTTCTCGTAACGGAGCCACGCAATGAAGACCCATTACTGCCGACATTAATTAATGTCTAGGCCAAATATTGCGTTAGCCTGTCATTATACGTGTGTATTAACCTTGTTGGGACACATTAGCCTAGATTCTGTGCTCTCTGGGAAGGCGTTGGGAAGTATTCCATAATAACAACTATGTCCCATAGCCATCAAATCTTCCTCTAAGTAAATTGGCTAAATGCCCATGAATCATGGAATCGTTTATATAGTATTAGACCTCCAACTGTTATGTAGGATCATAGCAATGAAAAGCTACATTTTATTCGCTTTCGAGCCATTATTCAGAAGGAGTTCAAGGTGGTCTTTAGGTTGATAGGAACACGTTCGTGTTTTACAGTACAACAACATCGACAAGGTTTCAGATATCATTAAGGCATCCGATTTCCATTAGAATAACACAGCAGTTCCTTGAGAAATCAGGGTGACTGGCCGTCTGGAAAACCTGGAAAAGTCAGGAAAATTTCAAAAAGATTCGGCCAGTCATCTTGATAAAATCCATCTTGCAGTAATTCAATATTGCGCTGAATTGCAATAATGTAACAAATTTAAATTATTTAACCTACCCTTTTTAGAACTTAATCCTAATTTAAAACCAGATTCTGCTAGATTTAAATTATGTCAAATCAAACTTGTATAGCCAATCCATGGTAGGGTAGTTAGCAGGGTTCCCCCTAACCTGGAAAACCTGAAAAATTCAAGGAAACTGGAGCGAACTGGATAGTCCAGGGAAAAACTCAGGGAAGTTCAATAAATTAATAATAGGGCCTACCTTTTACATATATAGCTAGTTATTGGTTACCACACGAATCAACGGATGACAAGCAATTACGTGGAGCATGTAACTAAATTTACTGCCTCCGTATGAAAATTTGTTCTATTTCCTGTTTAAATATAATAAGCAATACATTATTACATTGGTATATGTCTTATTTTTGCATTTTTAGTGGTGAGGGTTGTCAGGAAAACTTGTTTGACAACCTGGAAAAGTTAAGACAGTTGACTATATTATCTCTGGAGGAACCCTGCCAAATTTGTGTGAAAATTATGTCAAACCAAACTTGTATGGCCAATTCAGAAGACAAATGGGAGTCAAGGGAGGGCACATTGTAGGATGGTAAGGCTGGAGATGACTTGATTGCCATTTTATCACCATGCCGAGGTTGCTGAATGTTGAACATACACGTATATTTCCACAAGTATAACTATTTCAACGTTGTTTTAACTATTTGTCGAGCTAGGCTGCATTTTAGAAAGCGTTATACAACAAAATTGCTAGGTGATAAAGAGGACGTTTATGTTAGCGCTTGTGTAGTGAAATGAGCATTGAGAATACTTTCCAAAGTAATGATGTCATATTTCTTTCGGATGTTTCGGTATAAAGAAGCTCGTATTGTTATTGTTGGCAAATTCTGTTTGATTTCTTCCTATCTGTGACAGTTTTTAACCCGAGACAGCAAGCAGCGTAGTTTTATACTTCTGTATGCTGCATTTTTTAAATACACCACCTAAACCGCAATTTCGTAATAATCCTGATTTGATCAGGCGAGGCAAAAATAAGCTTTCGCCATTTATGAGCATCTCAGACACACACGCATCTCCTGAGGAAGCATGCAAAATAAGGATCAGTTGTGCAGTAATGATTATTTACGGCCCCTATAAAATTGAATTGCTTCGGATGAGTGTTTCATATCAGCTTATATGCAGACTAGATGGCTTAGGCCCGCCATAGGATATCAACATAAAAAGATAACTGCAATTTCAAATAGTTGGGTTGTTTTGCAGGAGTGCGAGCCCCCGATGGCATATTGTGTAATATGGGGATCCCTAATGCAAAAACCCAAAGGATCAGCGATAATCTGGCCCAATTTAATAGCAAACTGAAATTTCGGAGCAGCTAGGCCTTATTGATTCGGGCTAATTTAAGGGGCACATTCTCGAGTTCCTTCCCAGGTCTAATCCTATTTGCAGTTTTCGCGATGCGGCAAAAACCACATTTATCATGCAAAGCCCGATTTGGAAATCTGCGAGGAAAATGATCCGTTTTGCTGCAGCCAATCTTTGCCAATGTGACAAGAAAACTGTTAGAGGCCCATTGCTCGTATCAAATTCCAGCTGTTATACGGCTGCGTCGTAGAGGCCCGAGTCCCCGAGGATTCCACGGTTTTTATGAACTGGAAACTGTTTCACTATTAAATAATGTAAAATCCTACAACGGCAACGCTGCACATTCTGGAAACTAAACGACACCCATGGACGTATTCCGAGCAAAATGGGGCTGCTGACATCTTATATGGCTGGAAATCCGTCGTCTTCCATGGCCCATGGTTGGCTTAGAATCTCTGTAAAAAAAGTTGCTCTTTCACGTGAATAGCAATCGGTTTCGTACTGGTAATCAATAGCGACTGAATAGACACTGTGAGAAAGTGGGCTTCCCCTAAAGACTGGTAAGCCGGCAGTGATTGCCTGGCGGTTAGGGGCAACTGAATTAGAAATTTCGTGATTAGGTAGGTTTGGTTAGGTTAAACGCATAAAAGGAAAACACCACAAAAATAACATTAAAAGAGTTAATTCAGACAGCTAGTACAGGTGTCTTTCTTGCCTACTCGACAAGCAGGGTTGAAATGTAAGCAGAAAATGAGAGCTTATGGAACAGGACCTATACAAAGTTCCCTGATTAAAGTTGTACGAAGTTGAGATAAGGCCAAAAAGAAATGAATAATGATGCGTATTATGATGCTTGATTGATTGATTTTGCATTTGCGAGCATATTTTCTTCGTATACATTATATTTGAATAAAGTTTCGTTATGGCATATTCTGAGAAAAGTCCCCTGTGTATATGGTAGATGCTAAACCTCGTTTAAGGTCATTATTCATCATGGACAAGTCATGAAATGAAATTCAGCTCATCGAGGTCGTGAAATTTGCATCATTTGTCGTTATCCAGTTTCGAAAAAAAATGGTCTATTTCATTTTTTTTGGCCAATGATCATGTCACCACTGCGTAAGAGAATGTTTCTGAAAATCGCTATTTTTTGATGACAAAACTTTAACAGCCTCATATTCTAATTATAGGCGTTGAAATTTTTTTTGAAGTAATGAATAAGTCATTGAAAAGACATGTAATTTGCAATACGAAATCCAATAGACACCCTGCTATTCTTGGCTGCCTGTATAGTGTTTTGTACTTTAGTGTAATTTCTGAAGTTGTAATATGACAAAGCCCAAACTTCAACAAAGTTCAGATAATATCAATTAGGTACATTTTTTAAGTCTGTGCAAATCCACACATTGGTTGCCGTGTTTGTACCTCCAAATTTGATAATTTCGGTTACTTTCTGTGGGAATTTCCATTTTTGGTTCCCCTTTTTGTTTAGCGCAAAATTTTTAACGGGCAAAATTTGGATAAACTTTGGTGTAGGCCTACTTCATCAGGTAATTTCTACTCCTGATGATGTACATGTAGACCTACATAATCAGGTATATCCTGATGTGCACAAAATATTTATTTTTCAAATTATATGTTGCCTAATTACCTAGCATACAAGAATGCGTATGTCCTAGCTGTCGGAATTTATCCTTATTTCCTTGTTTTGGTTCATCTAACCCAATGTAATTTCCGAATTAGCTGCCCCTTGCCTCCAGGCAATCACTGCCAGCCTGGAGCCGTTAGGAGAAGCTCACCCACTAAGTGTCTGTGCTGGAGCAGGGACTATACTGAAGTACGCCCCCAAATTTTATGATACGTGATTAACTAATCGGATCGATGCTTCCAAATTACACGTTCGAGGAAATTTTCTTAGCTTCCATCGCGTCTTCTGCTTTAAACTTTCAACGTTGACGTCCTCATCGTAAAGGTGGCACGTTAACTTTCTGACATTAATTAAAGGACTAACGTTTCGTTGTGTATAGGGAAAAAATTAATTAAACCGTTGAGTGTGGAAATGTAGAAGGCAGCGATAATGTTTTAACAGCGAGTGCCACGATATGCGATTTATAGGCCCCTATTGTGTGGCAACTTTTCAGTAGCAATCAACACTTTTACTTCTTTCGCTGCCATTTACGTGTTTTCGCTTTTCCCCGGCCTCGGCTCATTTTCAAAGTAAATGCGTTTCACGATTGGTTTTGTGGCTCGTGACGCCATTGAATCGCTCTCTCAAGTCCAAACTCAATTCCCCGGCTGCCATTTTCTTTTCTTGCAGTATTTATCAACTCGATATGCCATTATGCTGAACAGGCAAGTCTGAAAAAAGTGCAGTATGATGCATTCGACGTGCGGGATAGGGCCTATGCAGATTGGGATTTGCATTTTTTAAAGTTTTTTTGCGAAGAGTTTACGAGGTATTTCAAATGTAGTCGTTTTCTGGTTTTGCAGCTATGTTTGGAAAGACAAAACGTCAAAAAACGTGGTTTGAAGTTATGGAACTTATAGTTGTGAGACTATGTAGGATAGCTCCAAACATTATGAATAATGCATGGCGTATAATGTGTAAAATGCATGGTGTGACATTCAGGAATAAAATCAGGAAATTTCTAGGTAGGACCTATTTTATGTTCGATGTACATGTAGAATTAAACCTGAAAAACTCAAGGAATTTGAATTTGAACCTGGACTTTTTCAGTATCAACAGTCTGTTTGTTCATCATAATTTTTTTAAAAATCAGCACAAAGTTGGCTGGCATGATAAATAATTAATTCCTCCATTCCCAATACTGAATTCTCATTAGTCCAGTTTTTTTTTCAATTTAAAACTAGCTTTCAATTTTCCTTGAAACTAAAATGTGTTTTGGTGATAAATGCTATGAATATCTATTCAGAGCATTTATAGCATTCTTATTAATTATAAAATCAGTCTGGAAAAAATGAGAATATGAACCTGGAAATGTCAGTGAAAATCGATTTACTTATAAAAAGTGAGGGGAATTTAAGGAATCAATACAGTAATAGATTTTGCATATCTAGTTGTTGATTAGCACAGACATTAAGAGATGCAAGCAATTCCGTAAAAAAAAATGAAGAAAACTAATCTAAATTTGCTGTTTCGTCGAGAAAATGTGTGTTCTATGTCCTATATCACGTGATTGGCACGTCATATTTTTTGCATTTTCAATGGCCAGGGTGGGCAGGGAAATTTGTTTTAAACCCTGGAAAAGTCGGGGAATGTCAGGGAATTCGTGAAAATTCTTAAAATTGTCGGGAAAATAGAGTTTGCATCAGTCAGTTGATTTGTCGTCATCTTTTGTAAAAAGCGGGATAGTAAAATCATTATTTTTCTTGTTTAAAAAAATCTAATGTAGAATGTCAGGGAAATCAAATTGAGAATTTGAATAGGAACCTTGAACTCAGGGAATTTCATTTTCAGAAATTAATAGTTACAGTGAGGTGATCATGGGCTCCCATTAAAACCCGATGTATTTCTTATCTGGGCCCATCAGTCTTTCTAATGGGTCCAATTAGTTCTCTTAGTCACATTTGTTTCTCTTTATTGGACTATCAACGCACTTGGGGTTAGTAATTTGCTAAGCCAGAAAATAAATTACACTACTGGCTTTGTTTTTGCAATACCGTATTTTAATTCAGCTTTACAATAGTCAGTACTGGAGATTGAAAGCAACTAAAACCTGCACTTCTGAAAACGATTGATAGCACCTTCGTGGAGTGGGTTTCCACTATTTTTTAAATTGTGGGCCCCGTGAGAACTGCTTGTTCAGTAATAGGGACGTATTTTGGACGTGTACGGAATCTAAGATTACTTTTACTGCGAGTTCTTCGGTGACACACATTTATCGTAGTCTAATCTACCGACATTTACATGTAGTGGGCCACTTATCACCAATTACTATTAAAATAGGCTCTAGACTAGAAGATATTATCTATTTAACCAGTGAGTACATGACATTTAGTCAATTAATTAATTGAGAATATGGATCTTAATTCGACTATAAATATTCGACATGATTTTATCATGGAAAATGCATCATTATCAGGAAAAAAAATTCCATCGTGATTTTTTTCTTTGCTGGTTTCTTTAAGCATAAGTGAGGGAAATTAGGAAAGCCTGGAATTGTCAGAAAAAGTATCAGTGTTATATTTTACTTTTACATGCACTTTTTCAAATATCAATAATGCACCTACGTTAGACGTCATTGGCTGTTATATTGCCTGTAATTTCAACTTATTTACAGTTTTGTGTAATTTTTGCTAGTTAAGTACAGTAATGGATGTGGCGAAAGTGTATTCAGTTCATATCATATTTAGATAGCTTTCATTTTTCTGCATACAAGTCAAGAGATGGCACACCAGGGTTCCCACTTCCTGTAAAGTCAGGGAAAATCAGCGAATATCAGGGAAAATCAGCGAATATTAGGGAAATGAAAAAGTGTTCGGGAATTCGTGAAAATTCGTGAAAACATCAGGCAAATGATTACTTATCATCTTTTATAAAAATCAGGGATTAAACCCAACATTTTATTTTTTTTTTTAAATCGCATGTAAAATGTCAAAGGAAATGACTGAAAAGTTGTCAGGAAATGTCAGTGAAATCGGCTTGAGCATTTGAGTGGGAATCCTGCACACGTACTCAGTCAACCATGCATCTATCGAAATGGGAATTCCCCATTTAACTCTTTTAGGTAAGAAATCGATAATGATATTGTCAATATAAGTAATCTAATTTGAATGTGTCGTTTCCTTATAATTGTTTTTGTTCCATCTCCTATTACCCTGTCATATTTTTGAAACGTCAAGGAAATTGAAAATTTTATTATGTGTTATCAAGGTACCGTATCGTACTGATATCATAGTTTTAACATTAACAAGAACATTGCTTAGCCTTTTACAAAACTGTCCTATGATCCAATCATCTGCTACTACAGTGTAGTTTGAAGGGTTGGTCGTTCAAGCTCTGGTGTTTCATTAAGACGATTACATCATATATCGTCATAGTTTGCGACCTTGTTAATAACTCATCTCGAAATCGGCCATTATGTTGCTGTTAATATTTTTCTTTGTTACGAGAATAGCCTTTTTCTTGTGGGCTGTATACAGTAGCTCATCTTTATTTCATGAAATCGATGCCAAAGCAGTGTGACAGAATTGCCCGCTGGCGTATAGCTCGGGCTATGAATTCGCTTTGTGTTTTGATAAATTGTTATCTAATGATGTGGGCTATATAACATTCCATCCGATTATTTATGTCCCGGGTAACTGCGTGCTTGAAATAGGCCCGCAGTGCACTGAATGCCTCGTCAGCCTTTTTGGGAGTTTTAACGTAAGCCTATGTAGTCAGATTGATGCAAGACCGTTGACTCTGAACGTGCCTAAAATAAATATATTCACGTACACCACATGTATTAACATAATAGAGAGTTTGTACATATATGAATTTGATTCTCTGGCTGGGACCAAGACAGAAACGTATACCCACCCATGCACATAAGTCCTGCAGGTATGGTATATAACGGCTTCTCTTACATCAACAGAGAGAAACTAAGTCGATTACCCCAACCTCAACCAATAATCCAATAATTCGCACTCTAAACAACTCATTTGTTCGTTGGTAATCTGATGAGACTTTCTCCAACCCAGGGAAATGGCCTTGAGGATGGCTCCCTTCTTGAGAATGATACGAATGTAATAATGCTGCATGGAATATGCTTGACCTCATGATAACTTTGACAAGTACAGTACATGTATTAGTATTGTGTCATGCTAAAAGCGAAGGCCCTCTATGAGAGACTTTCCTCATAAAATAACTTAAAGGCGAATTAATCAGTTTTGATCAAGGAAAACCATGGCTAGCATTTCCTAGTATCCGTTTTGCAAAAAAGTGTTCTAACATTTGGTTCTAACATTTATAACGTTGCACAGATTTAAGCTTATTTCTCATAAGAGCGTTTTTTTTTAAAATTGACGACACATGGAATAATAATAATTATTATTATTTTGGTAAAAAAATGGAAATGATTTTTTATTTAGGAAATGATTAAATGGTTAAGCTCATGGTGTACTTCGGTAGAGTTACAGCTCTACCATAGATACTATGAGAAATTGGGCTTCGATTGCCTACTGGTAAGGTGCTACAGAATCTGACATTACATGGTTAGGTTAGGTAAGGTTATATAAAAAACGCAAAACAAAAATACAAAATTAAATTAATGGGTCAATAAAGACAGCTAGAATTGGTGTTATTCTCGTGCAGTATAGGCTACTAGAAATATAAATACATGTAACATGAATGAACTATAAATGTTATTGGAAGCAGGGTCTGTATCGAAGTTTATCATTTTACTGTACTTCCATATGGGTCTTCACATCCATGGCAAGGATATGAATACAGTGGTTTTTAATTCAGACATTGATGTTGCAATTAACACGTGTTATGAACTCATAATTTTAATTTGTGTGTAAAGTTTCGTAATTTGATTAAGATCACCCCCTGAGGGAAGCCAAGCACATTTCCTGTTAATTTAGCTTGTGCTTAATCTTAAAATGTGGGCCGAGAGAAAATTTAACATGCTTCACTAAGTCAAAAGATTCGCCGAATTGTATTGTTGTCTCTTTTCTCAATACAACCTCCTCTTTTCGGAAATGCAATTTGGCGACTCAGTATTTTCCAAAGTCAGCAATTGCCATCGTGCTATGTATTCATATTCACCTAGCAACGGAAATTCGTGTGCAAAGATGATTGCCACAGCCTCATCTCGTGGCTGATGTTTATATCGACAAAAAGCAATGATCCGTAGCATTTCTTATCTCTACCACATATCTATCATTTATCTTTTTTATGCTTCTTAAATCACAATAGGTTCGCCCATGTGTATGCTTAAGGCTGACTGAGAAAGGGTTGAAATTGTCCGTTGACTTTGCATTGAGTTCGAGGTCATAAATCTTGGGATACGAGTGCCTTAAATAAAAGGGCTCGTTATCGCGTAAGCATGTTTTATGCAGATATGACAAATTGCTGGAAATACACATAGCTTCATTATTTCGACATTTGTGTATTGGCGCGTGATGAATATGCGCTTCATAATTCAGGTTCAAAAAAGCTATATACAGTATGTCGATTATAAATGTAAAGCACAGCGTACATATGTTTCGTTGCCACAGATCATGCTTCTATGTAAGAAACAATTCTTAGAACAGCAGTGGCTTGTCTTTTTGTGGGTCTGCCTGCAGGGTTCCCCCAGACCTGGAAAACCCGGAAAAATCAGGGAAAATTGATTTAATTTGAAACAGTCAAGGAAATTCAACAAATAAACAACCGATTTTGCATATCTGGTTATTGGTTAGCACAATAATCAAGAGATGAGAAGCAATTCTGTAAAAGAAATAAAAAAAAACTATTCAAAATTTACTGTTTTCTCGCTAATTTTTTTTGTTCTATCACCTGTATAATAGGCAATAAATATAACATTTCCTACATTGGCATGTGATATTTTTGCCTTTAAGTGGTCAGAGAAATTTGTTTTTAAAACCTGGAACAGTCAGGGAAGTTGAAAATGTTATCGATGGGGGAACCCTGGTATGGATTTTTTGGTGTTTGAATTTGCCGCTCAAATGTACTATAGCGTTAATTGGTTGAATGGAGTCACGTGTGGATGCGCGAGGAGGTGGCGCAAGTAGCAACCAAGGCAACCATGGAACGGGAGAAAAGAACTTAATTGCGTTTTTCAAGATTGCGTAATGTGCCAATTGCTTGCTAAGTTTACAGTATTATTTCAAGTAAAACCACCAATAGCCAGTAATTTTTGTATTGGTAGTTCAGAAATCGAATCCGACTACAATATAGTTTTTATATTTTGGTGTTTTTCTGCGCACTGAATTTCGAGAATTCTGAGGTTATAATATGCCTATTAAGTTCTGAACAAATTTGATACGGCCTATGGGGATAATCACTTGTCGTGCATGACCTCAAAGGCGTTGCATGCATGGAGGTTGCACGTTGTTTTCCCAACAAACTGCAGCCGGGAATATAATTTCAGCGCCAAGAATAGACTAGACTATAACTGCATGTAATTAGCCGCTTTAACCCAGGTATGCCACCTCTTAACCCCTACGGGTCCATGGTCTTGTATGTGTTTATCGCGCAAAAGGCCATCGATTTTTGGATTAAATTTATTTACCCTGCAGGGGGCCTGATAACTGCGTGACACGTGAGATTGGCAGATTTGTAAAAATTAGTGCGTGCGTGGTATTTTATGGCTCTAAAACTCAGCGTGACAAAGATATGCTAATCGAGGTTAGAGTTTATAATTGCGCCTGGTAATTTTTGGATCGATTGCCACGAAACGCTATTAAGGACCAATGAACCGAAAAAGATGAAACATTGTATGAAATCGGAACTAGTTGTTTGCGTATTTAACAAATATCGATATTTTTATTTTCTTGCTACTGAATTTTTAATTATACTGCGCCTTATTAATCTCTGAAACCGTCGAAGTAAATTTATTAACATTTCGGATAAACATTGGGATGGTCCTGTTTCAAATGCGCACACACCCCTGTATTTGTATTTCAACTCTACTTGTTTAGATAATTGGAATGTATCCATTTTATTATTCTTTTTTTTGTTTAACTTATTTTCTGAACTGACCTAACAATGCAATTTCTGATTTACCTGCCCCTTGCTGCCAGGCAATCACTGCTAGTTTATGAGCCGTTGGAGAAACATACTTTCTCACAGAATCTATACTGGAGCAAGGACTACACCGATATACACCCGAAAATTTTTACCAGATGATTGAATATCGTACCATTATTTTTGGTATTGGCATTTGCCATTTAACAACATAAACAGCGTGTCTACCGGTCATGGAAGTCTTGGGAAAGTCTTGAAATGAAAGTCAGGTCATGGAAGAGCCATGGAAAGGTCATGAATAAATTTCATGACTTTTTCATAGGGTCATTCACAAAGTAAAATTTTAGATTAAAATTCCTCGTTTGTCATCCATTTTCGGATGACATTAGACTGTGTTTGGCCCCATATTGTAATAGGCCTTGGGACATTTTTTGAAGTCATCAAAAAGTCATTGAAAATTCATGGAATTTGCAATACCAAATCCAGTAGACACCCTAACAAACTTTTGGTACGGCATCTTGACGCACATCAACTTGTCAGCAAAGGCGGGCGCATGGTTCAAATTGAAGTTCATTGATAAGAAACTTTCTAATAGTCAAGTGATCAATTTTGTGTCGATAATATTTCGAGATGTCAGACATACTGTGTGGGTAAAATAGCTGTTTATACTACTTGAAAGTCCCGAATCTGAGTTAATGGCAGCATTAGTTTTTTAAAAAAACCACCTAGAAACTCGTCAGACAAGGTGTTCTGCCATTGACCATCCTTGATTCGTGAACATGGTATTTTATCGCGAGTTTTTACGCAGTGCTTCGTGTTTCCCATATATCTTTTAGCGGTCCAATTCGCATTTGTGGTTTATCAGGCCCCATTCAGTATTGATAGCGTCCGCTTGATGGTGCATTCTTCTCATTCTTGATTGAACCGATCTTCTTCAGCGGTCATAACATCGCAAACTTTATTTGTACACGTCCGCTTTGAAGTGACCATAAAATCTGGTTGGTTCCAATAAATGCGCACAATGGCGACATTCGAGCAGAAATACTTGTACAAGAGCCGTAACATTACGGATCATGGAAACTTTACCTTGTTTTCAGACGTTATCCTTTTTCCTGGTTTTGCCGAAAACAACGACGTACTCCGTAAATGTTATTGATTTTTGCCAAGTTGCAATTCGCGGCACGGAAAGTGAACGAGGCATTCAACTAAAGTTTGGATCCAGCTCGGTGGCAAACGGAAAGATTTCGATTAAGGTTTATTGAGCTGGGGCCATTTTTTGTTTATTAAATTGCCGTCGCCCGAAGCAGCTTCCGCAAATAACGTTTCTTATCAGTTTATTTTATTTTTTGAAAAAATTGGCGCTTTGTCTTACGAGCCCAGTCGTGATTTTGTGATTTTCCACCATGAATTTTTTAACACGGGGCCTGATGTTTTGTTTATTCATTTCTCCGAAATCAAATTTGCTTTTTATTGCAGGGTTTGGCAGCTTGGAAATACGGCAAGGCATGCCCTGGCTTGCTGCAAGGCGGATTGCCCATGTCCCCGTTGGATCGCTTGAGATCTGGAAGGCGAGAAAGGAGTCTTCAGTTTGGGATGTCGCCTGCCTTACAAGAGTCCTTCGAAGCAAATCAATCATTTCCGCGACGAGCCAGGGCCAAAAATATTGGCAAGGATATTGATTTGAATGCGACTTCCACTGGTAATGATGCGGCGCTGAGTAAGTTCAAAGGTACGTATCAGTTTGTCTGCTTAAGGGAGAATTAAACCTGTTGGTAAACTGTTGTAGGTTAAATGAAAGGTTAGATAACCTCGGGTTACCTATGACCACGAGTTAACCTGAGGGTTAATTGGTGTGGTTGTACCATTTTACTTTAGGGGTTTTTAACATCAGGTTGGTAAACCCGTATATAACCTGGGAATCAATGAAATATTCAACCTACTCGAGCAAGGGAAATTCTACGAGTCAATAGTACATTTTACGTAGATAATTACTATTAAAAACAAAAATCAAAAATGCGGATGAAATTCATGATAAAATAATCATTTAAAACAATTATCAAAATTTGTTGTTTCCTTATGAAATATTTTATTCTAACTCCTAACATTTTGGCATAAGGTTTTTTTTTTTTTGACATTTGCAATGGCCAGGGTAGTCAGGAAAATTTGTTTTAAAACCTGGAAAAATCAGGGAAGTTGAAAATTTCATTTCTAGGGGAACCCTTAACTGCTGATTTTCTGTAGTGCAATGATTTCCTTAGGTAGCAAGAGGTTTACCTTGGGTTTTGCTTAACTTTTGTAGGTGCTTGTAGGTGCTTCCCAGATTGCGTCCAAAACCAGTAACTAAGAGAAATAAATTTCAATAGCTGTACGACTAGCATTTATTTTAGGGGCTACATGTACTTAAAATGAAAACAATTCCTAGAATTCCAATAAGAATAGTAATATGTTTGTTTCTGCAGCCAACATAAAATACAGACAACTAATACGCTAACGTTTTTCCTGTCTAGGTGATGAGTTGGGCTCCTTCAGCTACCGCAGTATTGGACACTTTCCTGCCAAAAATTCGTTTTCGAAAACTTCAGAGTCTCTCAGCCTACTCAGTCATAGTTTTTCCCTGGCGGAATCATGGTCGATGAACAGTCTGATGAATTCCGAGTCGGGTCCATTGCCCTCGGCAGTCACGACTGTCTACAACCCCAATAAGGCAGTGATGACGGTGGATGCCAAGGCATATCAGGTAAGTCTAAGAAAAATTGTATACAATATCTGGATATTTGTGTACATGTACAGAACGCATCAACTGCGCCATTGGTATCCAAGTGTCTAGTCAGGTCCAGCCAAAACACTGCACCACCAGATATACTAATTCACAACTCAATAAAATATGGTTTATTTCGCTTTTTAATGAAGTAGAAAAATAGAAAAAAATCCTTTGACTTTAGCAATAAAGTCGAGCTCAGAAACAGTTTAAATTAGTGAATTTTATAGCTTTTTGAGCTTTTGAGCAGTACAGTGACGTGTTGCAATCGTGATTATACTGTAGATTTCCTCAGTGTCCTTGAAGTCTTTTCTAACTGCCCTTATGACTTTCATTTTGGAAATTTTTGATGTCAACACGTTGCACTGCATGACTTCTTCAGTCTGGTTTTCACAAACCAATCTGGAATATTCTGCAAAATGTTAGTGCATCTGCCACTTGGTTCACGGTGGTGGAACTTTCCACAAAGATATGTCCCATTTGGCCTGTGATGCCAGGCATGAAGCCAGAACGTGACCCGGCGTGTGAAGCCGCGCTTATTAGTGACCAAAACAATAAAATTGCGCTAATCTCTGCAGCCTGAGCCTGCATAATAAGATTTACGTGGGTGAGGGCTTCTCCATGTATCGTAAACAGTCCATTTATTAATTGGCTAATTGCGAAAATGGCGCCCTCATAATCTCATTAATTCGAGAGCATTCGTTGCAGCCGTCAGTTTTTTCATCAATATGTTTACAAACCAACTTCCCGTATATGTAATTTTCTCGAAATAAAACCCACTGGTCATCGTGCGTTTAGCACACCGGAAGTTCTATGTAATATTTCGTGTTTTGCAGCAACCGTGGCTGTGTTGTACACCGCACGAATTGCTTCAGTGTTATTGATGGGCATACGTGACTTATCACATTAATTAGCTAGCAAATCTTGCAGGCCTATCGGAGATATCTTCGGCAATTTCCTGAGTCTTCTCGCAGATACCAAAAGCCGTAAAATGGGCGAAAGCAATTAGCATCTGGTTTTGAAACTCGTGTAAAAACAACGGTAATCTGGCCAGCCATAAGATATTGATTTTGCCTTCCTATATGGCAAGAGCTCCAAGATAAACTCGTGTCTGTTCTGGAGTTTTTAGTGGAAAGTAATTAGGGAGCTGTTCGTTCATTTCCTAAATGTATAACAGGCTCGATTATGTTACACGTGTACGTGAGCCATTTAGATGGAATGGCTTATAAGCCCTGGACATGCCTGCCTAGACGCTTCTAAATTGCCTAGTTATATGTTCGCATTATTTTGCATTTGATAATTACCACCAACGATTTTATCCTTAATGGCCGAAGCTCGCAAAAACTGTTTTCGCAATAAGCATCGCGCTTTAGAGAGCAATTTGGTGGCTGTCTGTACACGTGACTTTCTCATTTGCAAATTTTATGAGAAGCTTGCTGGAAATTATCTCCGGATCACTATTTCGTCGATTAATTTAATTTATGCCGACTAATTGTCGGGTAATGCTTCATATAGAAAGGAAAAAATTACGGATATAATGGCATAGTCACCTCATGAATTCCGGCATCTAAACACGCTTAACTTTGTAGATTAATTGCAGCAATGCAACTTAATGAGAAATTGAACACAAAGCCGCTTGTAATGCAAATACATGTACAACACCATAATTGAAGGGTGCCAACCATGACGTTGTAAGTGCCCGAAGCCCCAAATATGTTTTTTTTAGCTTAATACATCTTATGTCCTAAGCTTGCAATAGTGGGGATGAAGCGATTGAGGACCTAATAACCTAAAAACGTAATTTCTGAGTTAGCTGCCCCAAGCCGCCAGGCAATCACTGCCTGCCTACGAGCTGTTAGGAGAAGACCACTTTCTCATAATGTATGTGGTGGCGCTGGACATGTACTGTAGAACAGTCCAACGAATTGCGGACATCCAAGGAATAATGATAAAAATTACAATAGTAAACTTTACTTATGTGAAAATGAACAAAGGTTGAACATCGTTGAGCCCAAAGAACCGAGGCAGTGTTTTGAAAGAAAAAAATTGATAAATGAGTTTTCAAAACCTGGACGTTAAAATGAAGGAAATCCCAAACCCATCAATGGGATGTTGCTCTACATGACACAAAATGTGTTTTATGAGCGTGTATTGGATGTGCAATACGTTTGGATCAAGGACAACGTTTTGTTCACAACGCAGTAGTTTTTTCCACTCTTGAAAAGTTGATTTTCATGCACTTACATTGTTATGATTTGGCACTCTTCAATTTTGATGCTGTTCGAAGCGTATTCCAGATATAACGATTTGTTTTCTGAACTTTCGATCATTCTAGTCGTCCTCATTATTTAAGAATTTCTAGTACATGATTGACAATTCCATCTAAATTTAATACACAAGTCAAAGTTATTTAATAAAATAAAGATTACAGTGAATCAACAGCAAAAAATGCTACCGTGCCATGGGTATCTTCAGTTGCAACTGTGCACGTGTGCATGCATGGACAGAATTTATCAATTGTTTTTCAAATTGTCTGAATTCTTGTTTGTTGTTGATTTTTTTTTGGCGCCGATAGCTTTGCCTTGAAATTTCTTCAATTGAATTGAAGCACACATCTTCACATCATGATATCCCCTATATACCTATCGCTAATATTGTGGCTCGAAATACTTGTACATTGTATTCCATAACGAATCAAGATCCACCGAAAAATCTCAGAGAAAAACAACAAGCAACAACAAAATGAACACCTTCAAATTGCTTGAACCTGGGGAATACAGTATCTAATCACACTGCATGATAGAATCGTTTTTGCGACAATGATACTGGGGTCCTTGATGTAGACTTCTTGGTATAAGGCGCCAATGAATGAATTTTTTATTTGGTAGATGTGGATTAATGTTCAGCATGAATGTAACGTCTGATATTAGTTAAGGTTATTTTTGTGCTACTATCGTAAAAAGCCTGCATACAGAATATTCAGAGCTGCGAAATTTTTCCCAAAAATGATGATGCTCTTGACTTCGCAAATTTAGTCTCGATGAATACGAGGGTGTAAAATTAACATTTGACATTGACTACTGAATGTGACAAATTGACTCCACCAGTTAAATTCATTTTCTTTTCATTTAGATTTTGATGGTGAACGACACGGCTTGTCGACTGTTCAACATGGGCAGCGAAAAGCTTTGTTCGCTAACACTTCCAGAACTTTTTGTGCAGTTTGGCCGCGGCCCAGAAACCTTAACTGAAAATCAGCTGGAGACATCTGGACAAGTGGTGCTTATCTCTGGAAAAGTGGTAAGTCGTTTTTGGCAAGTGCTTGCTCTGTACTCTATTCCTTTAAGATTACAGTATATGGAAGTCCCTTTTTCCGCTTTAAAAATTGAAGTCGGTTTATCCACTGAGTGTTCAAGAACCACGTGCTGCAGGCTTGCTCTTTTCTGTCCAAATCCAACAGAATTGTTGACTGATAATCCATCTGAGAGTAACTTCAAGCACAATCGAAAGCGTCAAGAGCAATTTCAAGTTCTTACTCGAAATGGCACTTGAATACCGTATTTGTCGTTGCTCATCCGCGCAGTTTGGCAGTCGGTTAAAAACACATGCTACTGTCATCTTTAGTCCTGAAATGCCAGCAGCAAGTGTTGAACACATCAATAATCCCATTGATGAAAAACTCCTAACCTACCTGCAATACAGTGAAACCTTTCTATTTTGACCACTCGGCATGTGTCCCGATGAATCCCCAGAGTTGAGAAACATGACCTTAATTCACCCATTGAAAGCTTTTTCAGCTGAATGACAGACAGGGAGTGTAGAAAAATAATAATGTTGAAACATTAACAGACTGGGCAATAGAATTTGTTGATGTTGGTTAATCCATGGTATCTGAGTTTAACGTTCAGATATTATATAGATAATTATTGTTTAACCCAAAAATTGAAAATGGAGAAGAAATTCATGATGAAATTATGAATTTAAAAGAAAAAAAAAACTAATCTAAATTTGCTGTTTACTTATCAAAATTTTCGTTATTTCTCCTGAAAATGTAAGGGAAATTAAAAATGCCAGGAAAAGTCAGGAAAAATGGATTTATGTTGAAAAGTCAGGGAAATTCAACCTGTTCAAAATCTGGAAAAAAAACTTCCATGGTGACATCATGGTTATGCATTGTTTATGAAATTTCGTTTATTTCATTCTGATTGGATATACATGTTCTCTTCACTCTTTGCATACTGTATGTGACATGGACTTCTATTTACGCAGCCTGAGAAACACATTGGATTCTGCAATGACTCGTGCTTGATATTATTCGTCAGTTTTATTTGGCCAAACGTCCGCCTGGCTTTATGATATCCATAAACATCTGACGTAATTTATTTTTATGGAAAATTTCTAACCCGAATTGCAACCGTAATCCATTTTGCACCTTTGATGCATAGTAAATGTTACGGATTTTGCATTTTTCTAAAACAAATATTTTCTCCTGTACAGTATCATAACTAGAAGTTTGATTAAATCCCAATGCGTCAGTAGTGAAATTCAAATGCCATATTGCATTCATTGTTTATATACGGAATGGCGTCACCCATTCTGATGCAAGTCTGAATAAACACGATTGCCTCCATAAAATCGGCTCTTGCTTGACGCTTAGTAATATGCAAATTTATCAGATTTATCAAATTGCAGATATAAGCATAGGATCTTTTATCGTGCGTTGTACTTGTCGCAACGATCGTGTTCGTGCCACGGGTCTAAACAACTGACCTAAAAAGATAAGCCACGTAAAACAAGTAAACTTGAGTACCATACGTTATCGTGTTAATGATTATATCGTTGTTGTATGGGTTTTCCCGCGGTTTTTGTTATGCATATTAAGAAGAAGTAGTACAATGATGTACTTTACATGTACAGTACATTTGGAAATCGAACCTGCTGCGTTGTGGTCATCTGACCAACTATTTGATAAGGTTTTGGCCGCAATTAGGATTTAATTTGCAAATTGTTGCTACATGTAATATACGCTTACGATATTGATTCAAAGTGTTAGCGCAAATTAGCTAACACTATGGTAAAACGAGTCGATTGATTGTGTGTTTGCGAAAACAAAATAACCCTGACTTTAACCTTTCTTAAGGTCCAGGTATAGCTGGTGGAGAATATCCCAGCAACGATAAGACAGATTGTGCTGGTATACAGAATGCTATTCAGACTTACATGTCAAGATTTATTAGCAACTCGCTGCTAAATATTATGATTTAATTGAAAAATATGTAGAAAATAATAATAATGAAATTGTCAATTTAACAAAAAGAATCTAATCTAAACTTGCTGTTTTCTTATGAAAATTTGCGTTCTATCTCCTGTTTATGTAATTAAAAAGGCAATAATTATTGCACTCATGACATTAGTTATGTCACATTTTTGCATTTTCAACGGTCAGTGTAGTCAAGAAACTTTGTTTTAAAGCATGGAAAAGTCTGGGAAGTTGGAAATTTCATCTTTAAAAGGGAACCCTGTTCGATGGTTTCGTTTGTTTGTTTGTTTGTGGAAGTTTTAACGTTGGCCTATTTTCGCACCTATTGGGCCCATCACCAACGCCAGGGGGCAGACCGTCCACCTAGAAATTTAGCCGCAGGGAGGAATACGCCCCCCTGAGGGATCTTTAACGTGCGGAGAGCAAGGAGGATCCGCACGGGACCTCGGTTTAAACTCATCCGAAAGAGCCGCCACGCAGGGAAAATCGCCTGCCGAAAATTTTCCCACCGACCTCGGTCGGGATGCGAACCCGCAACCCTTGGGTCGAGAGGTCAGTGCGCTACCACACGACCACCGGCACGTATTTACTTATGTAAGCATGACTCTTGTGATGTTCATAAATGCAAGTAAATTTGAGTTTGAACACCCAAAACCACTTCTGCACTTTAGTTGCCAAAGCAGACATCACTTTATCATTACTGACTACTCGTTACTACTAACACTTTAATGACACACACATACGGTACATCACTACTGCTGTACTGATACAAGCATACATCACTACATATCGGTATGGATGTGTTTCACTATTTCTTGAGCAAACACAAGACCATTTTTGCAGATATAATCCAAAAAAGACTAATTTTAGGGGGTGCTCCATACTTTTGGCCAAGGCTGCATACACAGTATGCCATACGCACTTTATATGTTATGCATGAACATGTCTTAAGACCATACATGCACAGTTATATTGAAAAAGTTATACAGCACACCTAACCTACACGTACATGTAGCAGTAAGTTTGTTCAGCCAAAGATGGACAAACCAATGGACCAAATGTGCCTCATAAAAGGACTTTCTGCTTGTGTATGTTGAGGGGCATGCCATAAAGTCAAAAAATTGAATTTCAAAACAACTTACTTTCCCTGACTTAATGGACAAAATTTTAACATTTCCAAGATCACATTTCATTTTCCTAACTTTCCCTGACGGTATGAACCCTGTAATGAGATTGGATAGGCAGGAAAATCTGTCTGTAAGGACCACTTACTGAATGTACATGAATTTTTCAGACTTCCCGTACATTATCACACGCCCCAAGATATCAGCTGGAGAAAATTATGGAAAGTGTTTTTTACAGTACATCGTTTAAACCCATCTCCATTGCAAGTCATGGCATTTGCCCAAGTTTTGCCGGACTTTGACTTGAATAGGACTTGAATGACTTCAACGAGACATCAACAAACAAGTAGGCTAACCTATCTTCCCAAATTAGTGACTTGTTCGCAATTTTTATCAAAATTTGAATAAAAATGGATTCTAGTCACACAAATGCACATTCACCAACAAGAAAAACGCACTTTTTACTAAAACCGGATAACAAATTGCGTTTCAACACAAATTTTCATCAACGAAAATGATGACATCATTTGGCTGACCACGCCCCCCACCCCTTCTCCCTGTCTAACTCGCCATCATTTGCTCAACCCCACGAATTGTTTCCATTATTTTGCCCATGCATAATAATATACAGGGTGATACAAATTTTCCTTGCATTCCCCCAATTTTTCAAAAAACCAACTAATTTCCTGACTCACAGATGAGCCGGAAGTCACGTGTTAGTTCAACTCGCATGTTTTTGCATTGCTACTGAACGTGTATTTTCGGAACCGTTAAAGATAGAAACCAGTTCAAATTAGGATGTTGTAGAGGCTCGTATATTTTCGAGTGCACTTGTGACATATTTGTATTGATCTCCAAGTCACAGGCGACATTTTGTTTCCACACGCTAGATGGCGGCAGGGTCGCGCGTCCGCCAAATTAACGCCTCATAAAAACCTGTGGTACCAGATTGCGGACCTGACGTGAATAAATTGGCATGTTAATCGGGTGAGAGTAACACGCACCATGGGTGTTCCCTAACCCTCTCTCGAATTCGGTGTAGCTCACGGATTTCCCCTAGGGAGATTTCGTGCGACCCATTAAAAATAATTATACCAACTAATTTACATATGGCTGGGCAATTGTCCAGAAACTGCTTTTGTAGCATTTGCGTTAGCATCTGCTGGCAGTTAATGGAGTGAAGCACTCTGGACACTAAGTAGGTGCATCCATAACTCGCTTTGATAGCATTTTAATACTGCGTTCGTCATCAGAAACCACTTGAAGAACGTAGTACAGTGAAACTCATCATGTGGGACACCTCTATAAGTGTGCCACCCC
>JAQGAF010001605.1:0-29283 GCA_034687865.1 Kryphioiulus occultus
GATAGTATAGAGATGAATACTTATCTCACTACAGTCCATACTGTACTAATACTAATACTATACTAATCCATAGTGTTAAGTAGTGATATCACCTGTTGCTACTAAAAAGGTGGCTAGCAAGTTCAAATGTTTGCAGTAAAATTTAATTGCATTTTTTTGTAAGTTATAAATCTCAATATAGAGAGTTGCAGTTTAACTATGCATGTGCAATAATGTCACGAACTTTGTGCAAATGTACTGGCCGCACTAATTCTCGCCAGTATAATTCGTACTGATATCAGTAAGATGTATACTGATAGCACCATATATCAGTAAGATGTATACTGATAGCACCATATATCAGTAAATATGTACTGATATCACTATGAATTTTATACTGATCCATACTAATCTTTCCACCAGGGATTGCAATGCATTATTATACAAACAGGGCGTCTACCAGTCATGGAAGTCATGGAAAAGTCATGAAATGAGATTTAAGTCATGGAAGCCGTGAAAAATACATAAAATGGGCGCTTTCCAGTGTATTTTTACCAGACACGCGTATGTTTCGAAATAGTGGCTATCGAACGTATCGAACGTATCGAACGTATTGTTTCACACACAAAACTACATGTGAAATTGGTTTCGAATATCCGCCATACCCACGGTTCCGACCCCTGGCGGATAATCGAAGTTTCACTGTACTGAACATTGTAGTAATCGTATACATGTAAGGTCTGACACCATGCAAAAAATTGCGAAACATACTTTTGTTTTAAAAATATAACCACTGAATATATTTAGCACCCTGTATAGAATGAGCCTTTCGCCGGTGCTTAACTTTTTTAAATTTATAAAATTATCGTAATACCCTTTACATTGTTGAGGGCAAATTGAGGGATCATATTGGAACATGTTTCCCCCTAATAACGTATGTCTGGAAATGCATCGTTCCCATGTTGTGTCCCAGAAAGCACATTTCAACAGTGTAGTGAATACTGAACAAACAACATGACCATGAACACATGCATTAATTTGCTTTCTGGACATACATGTACGTTATTAGGGGGAAACATGTAAAGGGTAGTCCGATACACCCTGTATAAACAATATCGGTAAATATATAGCATGCTTTTACAGGGTGTCTACCGGTCATGGGAGTCATGGAAAAGTCATGAAATGAGATTCAGATCATGGAAGTCATGGAACAGTCATTAAATTTACAACAGGGTCATGGAATTTTTGTATTTTCATTGATTCACAAAATGAAAATGTGGGTTTAAATTCTTCTTTGTCACCTATTTTGGCCAATAATCATGTGCCACGGTGGCAAATGTTTCTCAAAATCACTATTTAGTCATGACATAAAACTTGAACGACCTCATTTTCTAAAAGGCATTGACAATTTTGTGAGGTCATAAAAAGTCGTGGAAATTACAATACCGAATCCAGTAGACACAATGTTTTACATTGCAGACATGTGGCCAGTGCGAAGAACTGTGAAAAATGTCAAAATTTATACCCTTGTGTGAAAAATGGGGCAAAAATGACAATTCAGCTTAAAACTGAGGAATTCCCCTCCATTCAGGTCCTTAATTTCATAAAAAACATACTAAAAGTTGATTATTTTATCATTGTTTTTTAAATTGCCTGCGGCGCTCTTTTCAAGACTAATACAGAATATACTGTATAATGCATTATGTCTTCAAAAATCATTACCATGAAAATACACTTGAAATCTATTCTTAGTCGAATTAAAAATAATTCGCGTACTGCGTTCTCTTAAACATTGATAATAAATTTTACACCTTACTATTTTTTTAGAAATGCAAGCACTGGTCAGAGTGGTCAGGGAAATTTGTTTTAAAACCTGGAAAAGGTCAGGGAAGTTGGAAATTTCATATCTGTAGGAACTTTGAACATATGGTTTCCTCCCTGTTATCAAAGGCGTTACTGATGCCTTGTCACCGTAGGTATCTTACGAATGATATGCCGGTATGTGCCGGATATTAATTGGTGCGCGCTAATTGTCCTTCCCAAAAACGCCATTTCCACATGTTTGTAATTTAGGAAAATAGAGCTTGTCCCACAATGCAGAGGTGAACTAACTCGCGACATACCAAAAGCACCTACACTACATGCCACACGCTACACGTACGCTACGATGAATTTTTTTTCTTGTTCTTTTATTTTCGAGTTGTGTAACTGTTGACGCAACTGCATTTGATACTCAAAAAAATAAAGGCGGTGGTTGTTTATTTTCCAGGAATGTGAAAAGCTCAATGAATCGTCCATTATGGGACCATCCATTCACGTTGGCTATCCTAAATATTTTTCTCAAGTATGGCGTTTTTTTCAAAAATATCTGAAAAAATGTTTTTATACAGGTGCTTGGAGGGTTTTTCTTTCTTATTTCCGAAATGTAAATTGATGTTCAGAATCGTTTTATGGGTTATGAACACTTGGGTGGAAAAGGACCTTTGACCTTAAAATTAATTTTAAGAGCAGCGTGTCCACCGGTCATGAAAGTCACGAAAGTCTTGGAAAAGTCATGAAATGAAATTCAGGTCATGGAAGCCATGGAAAAGTCCTGAAATTTACATCAGGCAGGGTGTCTGCCGGTCATGGAAGTCATGCAAAAGTTCTGAAATGAAATTCAGGTCATGGAAGTCATGGAAAAGTCATGAAATTTACTTTTGGGTTAAATTTCATCAATTCTGAAATTTACTTTTTAGTGCTGCGATACATGTACAGTACGTGTAGTGTAATTTGGACCGATTTTGTCCCATTCTCCTTGCGGGACTTTTTGAACTCGTTGTTGTTGGAAATTTAATGTTTTTGGATCATGGATTAATGTTTAATTTTTTTGCAGTATCCCTTAAATTCAATGATAATATATCGAGGTAGATGTGTATGCATGTAATGCCTTCGAAGAATTGCAGATTGTGAGGCTCCAGCAGCTGATTAACAGCCCCATACACGAACCCCACCACCTGGGTATTTGTCAGTTGGTCGAATATTTTCTTTTTAAGTTCCTCGCCAGCTTTTCTTCATACATAACAACGTCCATCTGATCCAAATATATTAAATTTACTTCCATAAGTAAATTGAACCTTATTCCAGTACTCTGGATACTTTTGTAAGTGCTCTTCTATAAACTATCAAATACTGAGTTGGTCGGATAAGTGTATGGGGCTGTTAATCAGCTGCTGGAGCCTGACAATCTCAATTCTTTGCAGCCATTACACGCATACACATCTACCTCGATATATCATCACTGAATTTAAGGGGTACTGCAGAAAAATTAAACATTAATGATGAGTTTGTGTTTCATCGAGATCTTGATCCAAAACATACATCTCATACTGTCAATGAATGGTGCCTGTACAATTGTCAAAAAGTCCTTCAAACCGCACCTCAATCACCAGACTTAACACATTATAAAGACTCCTTGGGCCAAACTGCACATGGAAATAGAAAAACACTAAATTTCCAACAAAAACGAGTTAAAAAAGTGCCCCAAGGAGAATGGGACAAAATCGGTCCAAATTACACTAAAAAAACTTGTAAAATCGTATCCAAATCTTCTGCAGGACATCAGACGACAGCATGGTTTTATCAACCAAATACTAAAATGCAAAGGAATGCGAAGGAATTTCGTTTTAGATGACTGTATCATTTTCACTTTGGCGCTCCTTTGCTCCATCATTTTCACTTCGATATTGATTTTCGTGAATATTTTTTTAACTTTTCATTAATTTTATGCAGCGATGGTTTATATTTGTTATTTGATGTGTGATTAAATACATTTAGCATTATTATACACTTTCGTTAGAAAATTTAAATTATTTACTGTAGATACAGTAGTCAAATGCAGGTGTATCATTTTCACGTTGAGCCACTGTTAGTGCATCCTTGGCATGTACTACTATTTTTATCAGAAGGAAACAAATTAAGTTTCATGGGGAGGGAGGGGGTTGGCCAACTGACGACAAGGGGTCATCATTTCTTAAAAAAATTGGGTTAAATCCATCATTTGTCATTTTCTTGTGGAAAAGTGTCAAATGGCCCCTCTTAAATGTATCTTTAAGAAATGCTGTACGTAATATGCAATCATATCAATCTTCACAATCAACCACCGAACATGATGAGTTTGGACATTTCATGAACAAAATATTGTGCATAACTTTTCGAGACTTATGATGAAAAAACCATACGATTACTCGAACTCCATAGGTATTTACGCCTTAATTGCCACATTCGCCGTAAGGTGGCCTAAGCTCCAAGGCTACAACAACGTTTAACCATTCCGAAAAAAACAGTTCGTTTGTTAGTCATTTCCTGGACGATTTTATGACAATCGCAAATTAAATTTCTCTGCCGTTCAAGTACCGTTTTATGGCGGTTTCCCCACAACAGCAGCAGACCATCAGATCTAATCAAGTCTGGGAGTAGATTGATGACGGGAGAGGCTGATATTGAGTTGGGAACCCCTCGAGAAATGATTTTCCATTGGTTTATCTTCCTCAATTGCTAATTTCACTGTTCATGCAACAGGGCAGTGGTACCAACGTCATCGCCTATTAACGTACAGCGGTTAGTTTATGGGCAATCAAACCCAGCATCTGTATCTGGCCCTTAAGCATTTTGAGTGAACCATGTACATGTACACTGTATATTCAGTGAACTTTGGCTACTGAGTGAACCTTGGATAGGCGAAATTTTTGGCAATACTAAATGACGTTTACATGACTTCCATGACCTGAATTTCATTTCATGACTTTTCCATGACTTCCATAATCAATAGATGATCCCCTGCGTCAGTGGGCATTTTAAGATGCCACTTTCGACTAGCGATTACAGCGCCGCCTGCTGGCACTCCCTGCGAGCCAAATATATGAAATAACTAAGAGTTTTACCTTTTTCCAAAATATACTCATTGTAACTGTTGGATTTTAGTGACATAAACCAATTTTTTAAAAATCCAGTTTGAAATCGAAGAGTGAAATAAGCACGTATCAAGCAGCTCCCTCAGGTGAAAGCCTTCATAGTCACGTGGCCCTGACAACGCTTTTTCAATGGTCATGAATGGCTCCTGTTTTGTTTTTCCCCAATAACAGGTTAGTGTTTCGAATAAATGCGTTTGTTGCGCGCGCCCACCAACCCACATCCACCAGCAAATAGTCGAAGATAAAAGGGCAGCAAGCAGATAGGCGTGGGTGGATTTCCGAGTATTCCATAACTCATGATAAGGGAGAGCAACGCATCAAAACCAACGATGCGAAATGATATCGCCTCAATGTGGAGCTAATAGTGTTTGCCTTCGTACAAGGGGCTGCCTTGAATTCAGGAGAAAATGTACATTGTAGATAATAAAGGCCCACGCAATTCTTTGAAAAGGATAACAAGATTAGAAATAAGAGACGAAAATTAGCTGTATGATGTTCTAGGAATATCAGGCTTCAAATCCTACACCCAGCAATGGTTATCTTCAAAGGATTATATTTAGCCTACATGTTCGAACCAGTATAGCACCTTAAGCCAAGTTTGGATCTGATGCAAATTTCAACCCAATCCATCAGAGTGAGCCGGATACGAAATTTAAATTACCCAAATCACAAACGGCGAAATATTCCCATCAGAGAGCGATAACTATGGCGTGCTGTAAACTGCTGTGTCTGGTTTCGATCGTTATTAGCTTATGAAGGGAACGGCTCGCAGATTTTCATCAACCAAGAAGGCGCTTTACGTGGCGTACTAACCACAATGTGTACGTTCAGTTCGGCAAACAAAATCGTGTAACATCAACGAAAAACAGAACAACCACTCGCGCATGTCAATAAAAAGGCACGATCGATGTGGGATCGAACGTTCAAACTATCCTTGCTTGGTATTATTTTCTTACTCATGTTGCTTGCATTTCGATGCATTCTATTTCCCCAGAAAGGCGTGCCAGTAAACTCCAACGAGAACCATATCAGTGAAACAAGAAACCAAAGTGTTCGTTAGCATGTTCACATTCCCTGCAAAGATATCCATGGCAGCAAACTGACTTGTTCTCTGTGTCAAGTTTCTCACGCAGTTTCGGAGACAAGGATGTAAATAAGGCTTCACAAAACCCCACAAATGCGTTATTCCAGGGAATCGAGAAGCTGTTAGAACGAACTGCATTCTGGGCCCAAGCGCTCCGTAATTACCAGACACACGTACGTTTCGACTACTATACAGCGGACAAAATAAGTATTGGCACAGTATGAAAAATGTCGTTCACAAGACAAGTAACAAGAGTAAAATTGTTAATGTACTTGTATTATATTAGGCGCATTACATAGTTTGCAACAACAACAAAAAACATCTGCACAATTAAGAACGACTTTTAAAAACATAAATAGACTTTCTATGCAGGTCGTTCTTTATTTTGCAAATGTTTTTGTTGCTGTTACATAAACGTGGTAATGTGCATAATATAATACAGGTACGTTAACGATTTTACTCCTTTTATTTATCTTGTGAACGACATTTTTCATACTGTGCCAATACGTATTTAGCCCACTGTAGTTTCGAAAAGAGGGCCTACTTCATCAGTGTCAGCCCGTGGAATTGAATGCATTTTGCTACGTTTACGATCGCATGTAAACACCTGCAGTGAACTACAGTATACCGTTCGGAAAAATTAAGATGTGTACCAACATTCAACACGCTAGGACTGCTGTTAAGTCGGTTTAAAATGGCATCGTAAAGGTCGGTTACAGACCCCAAATTAATACGGCAAAGGTTGGAAAAACAGGAAATTGCCAACGAAATTTATGAGTAAAACCATTGTTTCGTGTCCCAAAATCTGCACGGTTTATCGATATGGCTGACTGATATAAATCAGCCAGAGACCGACATTTCAGGGCTCAACACCCACGAAATGTGGAACGTGCAGCACGAAGGCAGCCCATTTCAAAAGCGGACTGGGAGTGCAGCACGGGGCAAGGTCCGGTTAAATCAATGCTAAATTATTTTCCCGAAATTGCCGACTGACCAATGAGGCATGGAGCCGGGTTTAACGAGCGCCATCAATTTGCCAACATGCATTTCTCCCCTCCGAGCGCCGCCACTATATCATCCACCGGATCTACATCGCTGCGGAGGATGTAGCCATGATTTGCATTAACGAGTGCATATTACTTATTATGGACTAAATAATGACAACAATGACCAGAAAAGCTGGGCGTGGCAAGCCAGCCGGGATAGAACATGTCGTGCTAAAATAAAAACTATTTGGCGGCCATGGCTTGCAGAAGCCTCGCTCAAGAGTTGTCTGCCTGCGCACAGCCCATGCAGTGAGCAACGGCTTCAGCACAAAAGACAAAAGCCGCGTGCATATCATGAATTACGCATGGAAATGGGGTGGAGTAGCCATTCCATTAGCCAAAATCCACAACGACCAGAGGCAGGGCACGCAAACGCAGCCGCCATGCACACAACAAGTACTGCAAGAGTTATGGACGTCGCAGGCAGACAGCGCCATGGCAGCAACAAACCTAATGAAGAGGAAAACACAAAATTCTAGACGCCAAAAGTGGGGCTTAATTATTCAAAACGCAAAGCGAGTGGCTTCTTCTACGTCCTCGCAACCTGCGATCCGCCTCAATTTATGGCTGGTTGGCCCAAGCTTCGTTAAATGCAATTTGGGAGAATAAATCAGGTTTTAATTAGCGAGAAGGCTGATAATTGCGCCTTAGAAGTCCTCACGGAGAACTGATTGCAACCATCCAGGAATCTTAAACTTGAAAAATTCGCATACATGTAGATGATTACATGTATTTTCGACTACGCAATGAATAATCAGGCGATGTTAATTGCCCGAAAAGTTATGAAGCTAATGAAAGAAATTAGTTGCCGCTGCCCACTATGTGAAAATGAGATGGTAATGTTAGGAAGATGACAGTTTGGATGCAGTTGTATACGCAGAAAACTGATGGTAATTCGTGTAGAACCATGACGTTGCAAATACATCCACGAGTTTATCAAAAACTGTATACATGTATTACAATGAATCATGTTGTTCAGAAATAACAAGAAGAATGTTATAAGTTTAAATGCAACAATGACGTTCCCCCAGAAATGAAATTTAACTTCCCTGACTTTTCCAGTTTTTAAAGCAAATTTAACTAACCACTGAAAATGCAAAAATACGACATGCTAATGTCAGGAGTGTAATGTTTTTTGTTTATTATAAATAAGTAATAATCAATTCTTTAAGTGGCCACACTTACTAATAATAACCAAGCTTCAATTCTGGCATGATTGCTAGCAGCCATACATGTATCTCAATTTCTTTTAAAGATTAATGTTGTAATCTTGAATCAAAGAAGAAAATTTCAAGTAAAATTTGCATTCAATAGTGCACTGCTGTTAGTGCACAGGGCTGAGTCAAGTGGTGCGCCATCTCTTGACTTAGTGTTATTTAACCAATACTGTATAGTATGTCTAGCTACAGTGGCGGCCAAATGTTTAGGACCACATTGCTATTTGGACCTAAACAGTTAACCGCCAATGTATGCGAATTCCCTGACTTTTTCAAAATCAGTTTCTCTCTACTATTTCATGTCTTTCCTAGTGCCCTGACAATTCCAGGTATTCTAGGTAAGAGGGAAACTCGTAATGTATATATGCGTGTTTTCATTTGGTCCTGAATACGCCCCTGAATACTGTAACAGTTGGTAACATTATTATGCAGTTTTGGGAATAATCATGCATGTTTAGATAACAATGCATATTGTCGCATAAAGCCAATTACTTTGTTAAACGAATAAAGTGGCATTCGGCTAAATAAATGACAAGGTCGTGGATGAGTCCTTTCAGCAAGCTGCTGCATGACCACAGCAGTTAATGAATGCACTTTTATGTAGTGAATCCTTATTTTGCATCCAGAAATACGCGTTTTAAATCTTCCAAAAGAGTTACTTAATGAACTATATGTGGTCCGTTTGAAATGTAATAAAAATGGTTAACATCCATGCAGTTCTGGGTATTTGTAACAGCATGAATTGTCTTATTAATATGACATGTACAGGACCAACTTAATTGGTAAAAACACAGCCTCTACTATAGCAACCAAAAGCGCACCTGATGAAACGAAAGACAGTTTATGAAAATATATAGTTTAAAGATCAATTTCCAACCACACTCAACCCAAACATACGCAACTGCATGTACATGTACGTCGTAATTTTTTTAAGCTATCATTTTTTATTAATACTTCCCCAAACTTTCTTTCTCCTTGCATTATCAATGCCAGCGAGATCAATGGCGTCATGACAACCGAATATTTCATTAAAGTACATGTAGTTTTACTGCAGTCATCCTATTTCGTTGTAAACACGAGTTGTTTGAGTTGCAATTCTGGTGTGCTGAAAGGATTTGCCATCGAAAATAACGGACATCGTTTATGAATGTACTAATAATGGACAAGACCTGAAACTCGTTAAAATATGATGCCTGATAGTTATTCATTGTGTGCCTCATAAAACACTAATTCAAATGAATTTATTCCCGAATGAAAATTGTATCCCATGTAATCATTAGATTATGCCTGCGCATTAAATGAAATCAATTACTGTATCTCAATACTCGACGATCATGAAAATTAATTGGTGTATTTCAAACACGGCAAATTGAGTAACTCAGATACGTACATGTACATGTATATACATGTAGCAATTTAATTAAAGGCGCCGGGCACTCAATGTGATACATCCACAGCACTGATCACATTTACACTTCCTCCAATTTTTTCGTTCATTTTGGAATGACACTCCTAACTAGGAATAAACCTCTTGGGTCTTTTCTACCAAAAAAGTTCAGTATATATTGTATTACACAAAGATATTAACACTGTCATCACTCAGCTGTAATCGACTTAGCACTTCCGTTTTAGTTCGCAGAACATTTTCGAAGAAGGAATTATGGTTACATGCTCTCATTCCTGAGTTCCAACATTGTTTTTCCAGGAAAACGTGGATACTTTTTTCTCAAAAGACAATCTACACATCCACCGCATTCTGAAACATCAAATACATGGGGGAATTTTTCCTCTTTTCATTACATTTACGTTATTGAATTCCACGTGAAGGCTTGAGAATACCTTCAGGAGAAAATATCTTGGCTGGCGCGTAGAAAATTTCCGAACCACTTAACTGTAATGAACAAAACCTTAAGTTTCAAATTTATGTATGACAGAGACACATTTTATTCAATTTCTCCTTCCATTCTCTCGTGCTAGCATGTAAAATTAGAACGCCATAATTTAAACCAAATCACCCAAATAGGATTCGCTTCGAAAATTCATAAAAAAATGTTCATGCTTAACGCTGCACGCAGCAGACGAATGCAAATATTTGATATTTTCTGATCTCCTCTCATGCTTCTTTATTGCATTATTCCCCTTTGATATTGTCATGTTTTAGGCATCAATAATGTAGACGGTACTTACGTTGATAACACGTTTCATGATGAAAATGCAAATATATTTCAACTGCTATTAAACGTGTTTTTATTGGATATTTTTGCATCCAAATTTCTCGACTGTGGCATTTTTTCAGCGGTGAATATATCCACAGGAGATGTTTCAAGAAGCTAAGCACCACGAAATTTTAATGTGGTTACTGACATGTAACGTTATTGTAAACTATGGGAGGAAATAAAATTTCAGTTATCATGCATAAGAGTTGCAATATGCCATATAAAAATAGTAATAAAAACTACACAATTTGCAGAACAAAAATTCAGTTTTCACCATACTAGAAGATGTATATACGTGACAATGAGGCACGTATAAGAAGGCGGTTCCATAAGTACATATAAAGGGAAAAGCGATGAGGAGGTGCTATTTGATTGTTTACAGTGTGACATACAGTGCCAATATTTAAGTGTAGTGTACTGATCAACCTGACCTCATAGAAAAGTGGGACACCCTAAACACCTTGCAATTGTTACAAATGTAACAGGTGTTATTCGTTTCAGTATGCAAATGACACATGACACACACCACCATTGATGGTAAACACTTGTCTAGCCAATTTGAAACTGCCATACAAGTACCACGAGCTGAAATGTTACACTTATTCAATCCGTAGAGAGACTAATGCCTACAGACAGTTTCAAACAAATTAAGCGGGCCCTACAGGAATATAGTCAGTCGTTTGTGGCAAAAGTAGTAGAACGTTCGCGTTAAAGCACGTTTTTTTTTGGAAAATGAAAAAGCTGACAACACAGAAAGAACGTTCAAGCAGGTGTTCTTTATTAAACACGCTGTAGAACGTGTTATTATATAGCACATCTAGGAGGTTCAACCTTGTAAATAGAGAGTTTGCGCTACACGTAAAACGTGAACATGACGCCAATCTTTTTTAGCATTGCTAATGAATGGGAGCAAATCACGTGACATTATTCACGTGCGCGTTTACGGTCAAAAACGGCGTTTTCGACGTGAAAATGAGCTAACTCACGTTCATGCATTTTACCAGCAATATTGAATAACTGAATAATTCGGGTAACAGGCTACCCCCAAATGTTGGGTATACAAGTATAGCTTCAAATAAATGACAAAGAAATCTTTTTTTAAAGGTAAATTATCGATAAAATTAAAAAAGATAGCGAAAGCTAAACACGTCAAAAATTGTATTCCATGGCACGAGATCTGCTCCCATTGATTTGCAATGCTACACGTGACGTCACACGTTTTCGTCACGTTCACGTTTAACGTGGAGCTGAAACTCTCTATTGTTTGGAACGTCCGCGCACATGTTTCCAATTGGTGCGACCGTGCGAGCCAAGTGCTTCAGGAATGCACGGAATCCGAAGATGCGATATTTGGCGCCATCTGTACGTTTCCTCCACAACCTCACTGGTCGATGCGAATGCGGTTGAAACCGGTTCAGTTGAGTGTGGCGCGTGGCAGCTATTTGGAGGAGGAATGAATTGAGCAACCCCACAGATGCTAGCGTCCTAGCCTTCCGTTATTTAGCGATCATTGGTGAGGATTGAGGAAGTGAAAAGGACGAGTCTAATCGGACGTTGCATCTGTGCTATTTTTAAGCTGAAGAGAACGCGAGTGTGCTCTTTCATCTTCTCTTGCTATGCCATCTGCGGCTGCCTTCGTCAGCAGTTTATCGCTGGCCAGCACTACCAACAGCGTGAAGAATGGAACCCGGGAGAACGCCGATGACCCTTCGCCATCATTGCGGGTATAAATTCAAAGTCGTGACCTATCAGGTCTTTTGACACGCGCGTGCGCACGCGTTGCATGCATGGGTTGGCACTGGCGCTCGAGTCGCTGCTTTGGAAGTGATAAGGCGCCAGGATTCTAATGCCTTATCCACACATAGGAAAGATTTCCTAGAAACATGGTTTCTGAAAACAATTTCCTCAAGACGTTTCCACATTTCTAGCGTGGAGCATGTTTGAGGAAACATTTGAGACCTTCAGTATGTGTCCTGAAACACGTTTCCGTGTTAGAAATGTAGAAACATTTTAAGGAAATCTGTTTCCCAGATGTGGGCGAGGCTCTATGTTACTGGGATATTGTACAAATAGCTTTTGGAACGAGTGGTCACGCGACCAGGCTACTATTAGGAGCTTTTTAAGGGCACTTGTTTTTCTTATCCCAATTGTTCACTGCAGCGTTGGTTTGCGCTAAGCTTCTCTCTCCTGCAGTTTAAAGCCTAGTACACACCTAAAAACATTTTACGAAAATGTTTCTCGGGAAACACGACTCAGCGAAAATATTTTCAAGAACGAGTTTGTGGAAGCATGTTTCCATAAACACACAAAGTGTCCACATTACCAGCAAAGAAAGAAAAGGTTTGGAGAATCAGCCTTCTTCCGCAAACATGTTTCGTCAAATTTGTTTCACGTGCTAGAAATCTAGAAACATTTTGAGGAAACGTGTTAAACAAACCATGTTTCCAGGAAATGTTTGCCAGGTGCCGTCAAGGCTTTAAAAATACATGAAGCCGTATTTGCAAAGCCTTGACCACACCTAGAAAACAATTCCCCGAAACATGGTTTCTGGGAACAGATTTACTGAAGATGTTTCCACATTTCTAGCATGGAAACATTTGAAGCCTTTTTTCTTCCAATGCTTCCTAGCTAAAAATGAAGAAACCTTTTGTGAATATCTGTTTCCAGACACCATGTGTGTGTCAAGGTACATGTAGGTGCAATGTGATGTTTTAGTTCTCAATTTGTTATTTGGCATAAAAATACAGTTTGATGCTATTTTACATTTGCTTTTTTTCGCACATCCTGTTTTCACCTAATTTTGAATGCTCGTATTGGTTTTTGTGACACTCGGTTCGTTGTCCTAAATTTGCTGTCATTTGCTTCCGTACGTAAGGACTTATTAACTATACGGTATGTTTGGATTTAGTTTGAGAAATTGATCCACCATTCGCGTCATTAGGTATTAATCGCATGTCAGAATCGTCACCTTCGTGCAGATTGCTGAGTGATGGCGCTTGCTGTCAAGGTTGTTTGACTGCAAAATGGAGGGAAGTTGGCAGGATTCCGAGGTTTTCCCTAGAGAACGTAGATAATGTGGATCTCGACGACAAAGTAGACATTTTTCCTTTCAAAAGGTCATTCAGAATGATATTTGTCTCGTGCATATTTCATTTAAAGAGATTGTTGAAAATGTCTTTGACCGCGAATATATTGTATCTGAGCATCACAGAGGGGCAAAACAGGATTAAAATTCTGCTACTTTTCTATTGTACCAGTTAATAGCTTAATTGATCACCCTTATTGTATAACTGTGAACTTGTTTGGTAAACTGTTCATAAAAAATTATTCCAGAAGCTGGGCGGCGGGACGGCCATTTTGTTTTTGACATCCGCTGCTGCTGTCATAAGTTCAGCTGTTCCCACTGGTTATAATACAGGAGTACTTAATTCTCCTCAACAGGTAAGTCGTACTAATATACATTTCATTATTCAAAAAATGTAATATTTCTACTTCACTGTTAATGTATATGCAGTATTTAATTAGGCGAGGGAATATTGTTTCACTGTTTATTGCAACGAACTAAAAAACCATTTCTATTAACATCTGGTTTGATGATTCATACTTTCATAAATTATTGATGTATGGTACAATAGACAATGGTCATATTCAGCTGGAAAAATGAGGTCAAGCGGCAATAACCTTTGTTGTTGTGATACAAACAGTACCACTTAATAAAGTCATTATTTTTAATATCTCGTATCACGATTCCCAAAATTTAATGTAGGCCCATTTAAATTTCTAACCATAATGTTTTTTTTTTTTTGTAAATCGCGATTTATTTGCCTTGTTTATTTTTTTTTTCGATGAAATTAAGATTATCCAAAGATTTTCAAACGAAACGATATTTAGAAGATATGGCTTCGTTTTATCTGAGGCCGAAGTCAGTGTCTTGTGGTCCACCATTGTTTCCGTTTTCCTCATTGGTGGAATGCTCGGCTCTTTGTCGGCCGGTTGGCTATGCAACAAATTTGGGAGGTTGGTTAAAAATATTTGAAGTTGGACACGAGTTACACAATTCATACGAGTCGTTTATAATTATTGCTATGTCTTTCCAGGAAAGGTGCCATTTTGCGAGTTAATGTTTTGGGCGTCGTGTCCAGCATACTATTTGCAACTTGTCAAAGTGCTTTCTCAGTTGAAATGCTTATCATGGGGCGATTTCTAATTGGCATTTTTAGTGGTACGTATAACGTGTGTCCAGAGTGCGCAATTTCTCATCAGGGGCTGACCATGAATCAGTCAGGAGTTTGATCGAATGAGCGTTCATTTAGATCCTTCTCACGACTCATTGTGGGATTTTGTGGAAGAAACTAGAGTCCCCCAATTGTGGCCTTTACTGTCCACGTGGCTTATGGTTTGCCCCATGTCTATGTTGCATTATTCATGCTGTTGCCAACAGATATAGAATTTGGTAAGTTATGCAAAAATTGTCAACGTCGCGTCGTGGCGATTTTTCAATGGATAGGTTAAACTGCTCATGATTCACATGAGAAGGTTTCCTTGTTTTTTAAAGTAATAATTATAATGACTCCAGGGTACCTTTTCTGTCTATGCACATCATCGTTTCCATAAAAAATAAATAATTGTATTTAAGGAATTTTAGAGAAATTGGATTATGCATTACTGTATTTTGTAAAGAGAATTTACTGCATCTCGTGTGATTTTTTTTCAGGCTTTTCTACTAGTGCGGTGCCAATGTACTTAACAGAAATTTCTCCAGTCTCTCTCAGGGGTCCTTTAGGGGTGGCCCAACCCTTGGGCATGAACTTAGGTTTGCTCATCTCGCTTATTTTAGGCCTGGATAATATCCTCGGTAAGTATGACTAATTGTTTAAACTGCATCATCTGGTCATCGCGTCGATGGGATTATTACATTCGACCTTAATTTTCAGGTAACGAATGGGGTTGGCCTTATTTACTCGGTCTGTTTATCTTTCCGGTAGTCATTGCCTCAGTAGGTTTAGCTTTCTGTCCGGAAAGTCCTAAATTTTTATTTGCTGTGAAGGGAAATTCTGATGAGTCGTTAAAAGGTGAGATTTAAAACCGCTGTATTATTTAAATACGATTCTTTTTACAATTGAAAGAAATACAAAACATTGCGGAGTGTTGCCATTTCATTCTTTTCTCTCATCAGCATTAAGTCGTCTTCGAAATCTACCGATCACGGATCTAGAAGAAGACGTCGTCGAGATGAAAAAGGAATTGAAGCAAAGCTTGAAATGCCCTTCCTGGTCCTTCGTCAGGGTGGTTACCAGCCCCGAAATTCGCATTCCATTGATCTTGCTGTGTGTCATGCACGGTGGTCAGCAGTTATCCGGCATTAATGCGGTGGGTCTCTCAGTTGAAAACATTTGGCTTTTCAACAGCTGGCATATGTTGGTTACAAGTAACTGTAACGGAAGTTTCATTACTTTTTAGGTTTTTTATTATTCTACGGGCATATTTAAAAAGGCTGGAATGAGTCAAGAGGAAAGCCAGTATGCCAGCATTGGAGCTGGACTGGCCAATTTTCTTATGTCTGCTGTTTCGGTAAGTCATTCTACCCGTGCATCATGTTGCCGCCGACTTTCAAAGTTAAATTTTTGTCTGGTCAAAGGTTTTATGCAGAAATTCCCCAATAGATTTAACAGGTGATGCTACTTTCACGACAGGTGTAACATGTGATATTTCTTGTCGTAAAAGTTGACGTGGTATGTACAGTGTATCATTTGTTTACACACTGTATGGGATATTTCCTTAATATTTGGTAAGCATCAGATCTTTCTCCCAGAATCGCAATCTCTCAATATCCTAACATGCATGGTTGGTATTACCAAATTGCTCCAGTAGCAGTAGCTAAATAGCCTTGTCTGCATCTGCCCAGGTTTTCTGGAGTTTGAATTTGTCGCTCAAATGTTATAGCGCTGATTCGTTGAATAGTCACGTGCCGATGCGCGATGAGCTGGCGAATGGGGCAACCATGGCAACCGTCGAACGTGGGATTTCATACAGGAAGGCATTTCTTTTCCTATTACTTTTTTTCAATATGGCTTAAAATGGCACTCACTCATCAACGTTATAGTTGTATCTCAAGTAAGACGACCATTAGCAGGTAATTATTATATTGGCAGTTCTAAAACGAGGAGTTTAAATTGTATTTTTGATGTTTTTCAAATACAATTTAGCGATACCCAATTAGATGGCACTGACTGCTAATATCTTCCTATTATTCCAATCTTGTTTGCTTTGTGAGTGCAACATGATATCATTAGTTATCTCTTCAATAGGTTTGACAGTGGATTGCAAATCAGAGAAGCTTAACACGACATAAACCTGTTTTTTTAGATATTTGATTATTTAAGATTCTTGAAATGCAATCGACGACTCTTGACACAAGCAATCACTACACGCTTCTAAGCTATGCTGGATTGCTTTCCTTAAGGGGTATAGGGGATATTTCTGGCATCGAAAAAAAAACTGATCTTGAGTTTTTTACGCTTACAGACTTTTTTAATCGCGAAATTCGGACGAAAGAGCTTGTTTTTAACCAGTTGTGCCTTTGTCATCGCCTTTCTAGTTGGAATGACCGCGTCATTTCTATTTATGGTACGTGTTTTGTGGATTGAAATAAAACGTGTCAATTAAATTGGCTTGAAATTCCTATTAGTAATATTCAGTAATTTAAAATGGCATTCCTAAAAATTTAATTAATTTTATATTTTTAATAAATTCGAAAACATCATAGCTATAGATTTCAATATTTTCTTTCGGGTAATTTGTCATGCAATTGTTTTCACGCTTGCTCCCAAATTCTTTCCAACAGGATTTCGCCACGTTCATTCCGTTTTTATCTGTTGCTTTTTTGCTGTTATTTGTTCTTACATTTGGATTGGGATTGGGTAAGTCGAATCCGCTTTCTTGTTGATTTGGCCATTTTCATAAGGTTTTAATGAAAATACGTAATTTGCATTTTTGAAGGACCAATTCCATTTTTCATCGGATCTGAGCTCTTTCTACCAGGGCCTCGCCCTGTAGCGATGAGCATTGGCTGCACTGTCAATTGGGCTTGCAACTTTTTAGTCGGGGTGTCATTCCCCACTTTGCAGGCAAGTGGCAGCTTTTGTAACCTTTCATCTTCAGGTTTTCAATTTGGAATTTGGTTGCTCATTCATTATCATTTGTGATTCTTTCAGGGCTTCATTGGTCATTACTCTTTCTTGCCATTCGTTGGACTCACGCTATGTGTGTTTTTGGCTATTTACAAATTCTTGCCGGAAACAAAGGACAAAACTTTTGAGGAAATCATGGCATGCTTTCATCCATCTAAGACTAGTCTAAAACGCAATTCTGTTGTCGAAATCGAAGATGCCCTAATGTTGGAACCAATCAGAGGCGCCACTGATCCTGTTTGACCACGGTTAGTTACTAAAGTCCAATTTATATAATTTTTAAATAAGTCAGCATGCTGAAATAATGGAGAGGTCTGAGAGAATCTCGCACACTTTCTTAGAAAGACGTGCCACGATATTTCTAATAATCGCAAATGTTTTATAAAAATCCCACAAATGTTATCATTATTATCTTCATTTACCATAATTGCAACAGGGAAGGTAAACCATTAACCATATCGGAAAATCGCTCATAATCTGGTGACCATATCTTGCATTTGCATTCGAGTCTTGATCTCGTATTTTAGCCTATACAGATAAAATAATTAGTAGGAAGCTAATGGAAACAACTTAATTTTATTTACATTTCGAGCAAGATATGGCATACTGCGTGTAATAAGATGTAATATTTGGAATGTGTGCTTGTACAGTAATGCTAGCCTTGTCCAACGAGGAAAATATACAATGTACCATATTGCATACAGAATAGAGGTTGTATTATCCTCTAATGGCCATGGCTAAAAATTGTGAGTTGGGGCTATTGAATATGCACGATACCATTTTCTACCCATTTATATGATTAAAATGAAAAATATTTAACTACGGATCACTTCCTACTTAATCGAATGGCTTATGTTTGAAATGGCCAACATTTTAATATAAAGAAAAAAGGGTTGAAAAATCATTTAACGTACACTAAATAAGCCCCTGTATTGTGAAGAATGTTTTATCCACAATAGGGTAATTAATAACAAAATGAAAAACTCCTTCAAGAGTTTTACGGCCCCAAAGGCAAGAAGTTTTTCCTCCCTTCCATCAACTGTGACACGTTGACAGGTCAATGATAACCCGAGAACACATGTCACTCTAATAAGTCATAAAATCAACTCGTGCGTGTTTGATTATCTACAAATGCACATTTGAAGATACGAGCTTATTCTTACGTAAGCGCTTTTGTACAATCATATTTCACGAAACCCCCATCACCTTCGTTCTGAGCAAATTCCATCTTGACACGCTTGGCAAAGGTCACTGTTATGAGGGGTACGGGGCTTGCCAGGACGACGGCTTTTGGCATATGGTGCTTGAAACAAGCCATAAAATGTCTGTCCGACACGGTTGTACACGTTCATCATCACCTGCAAGTCGATTAGAAACAAGGTTTTTAGTTTGTAAACACATAACGCTTCTTAATGACTTAATGGGATCAGAGAACTGGGGAATTTTTATCTTCTTATTAACTAAAGCTGTTAAATAGTGTTAATCGTTAATTGCACAAGTTGCAGTTTTTAATGATGTACGCACGTGAGTGGCATAATGATGACATCATCATTTTTTTCAAATGATAGCCTCGCAATGTTGTCCACAGCATATGTGACACATGCATAGTTTCGGTTACAATTAATTTCGAGGTGACGTTATAATAGCAGTAGATTAATACTCTTTGGGAGCATAGAGCATAGTTTGTACTTTATAATGACTACAGGGATGTTAATTTGCTTACAGCTAAAAATCCAATTAGCCTTCCAAACACTCAGATTTATTGCAGAATTACCTTAGTCACTTCTTCAGGGTACCACATAGCATTTTCATAATGTCCAGTCTTGCAACGCTGACATTTTTGGCCATACAATTTAAATGAAATATGGCCATCGTTATTCATTGTGTTGAAATTGAACCAGAAGGCAACTCTGCCTTTCATGGACGTCCAACCATGGCCGCAGTCCTGTAATGATTAGTTAATATTAAAATTACAACAAGGCAAACAGGAGTAAGCGATTTTTCTGCAATGCTTTTTTACTGACTTGCATGCTAACTTTTATGGCTATCTAACATCATTCGATCAGTTCAAATATGTGAAGATCGCGCATTGATTGAAATAAAAAACTCGTTAAGTCTTTGGGATTTAAGTAAGGGATCTTAGTCATTATGACTATCATGGTGATTGTATGGAAAGAAAGCAAACTGTTACTGACTTGAACGGAAGATAAAGCACCAAATGGTGAAATTTCGAAATTAAGTTTTATTTAAAGTAGTGGGTTCACATCAAAGAAGTTATGATAACATTTACTATTCGAGTTCAATTTTGTTAAGTAATGTAAAAATTACTTAATATTATATCGGATAATTTTTTTTTAAAGAATCCAAAATTAGTTCGAAGGGAGTACTACTGTATAATTGACAACGACAGTTCGAAACATTTATACGTTAGCTCGAATGGCTTTTCACTAGCGTGCTGTAAAACTAAATTTCGCAAACGAACCAAATTGAAAGTTGCCCTGACCTCCTGGTACATGTATGTTTGGTGGGTGTTTTACCATTCAAGTGGCATTATATCAGGTACAACAAATAGTGCGGAAATAATGCATTGTCCATGAGGAATTGTTACATAAGTTTTGTTTCATCTCGGTTAATTTCCTTCTTCGAAGCTTAATTTACACTTCACGCCAATAAACGTGTTAACGTGTTTACTTTTCAAGCTGAATTGCTTCTATCGACAGTCACTTTTTTAAGGACATGTTGCGTGTACTGGTACCCGTTTCAAGTTTAAATGCTTAAATGTGGGCAGACAACGTGTGACCCGCACACAATTTTGATTCTCAGTTCACCAAAAACTAAAAAATAAAATAAAAATCGACTGTACAGTCTGTGGTAAAAATAAAAATGCGAAAACTTTTAAGTAGAATTATTTAAATCCGTTTTGAAAATTATTTCATTGAGCTCATCACTTTAATATCAGTGTGACATTTACAACATGCGAGGTACAGCATGTAATAATTTATTGTACATCCACCCACAGAAGGTAACTGCTGAATGGTACAGGGTGTCTATGCATTATTCACCCTATAAGGAATTTAGCAAGGATTATATTGGGGTGAATAATTTATTAGCACCTTGTGTTTACTCGAAACTGAGGAATGGCGGAAGTACTCCAATTGTAGTACAATTATTCGAAAACTGTACTTCGAATACTAGTATTAATGTATTAAAACCTTAATGGTGATTTAGAGTTTGGATGTAAGATGAACGCTCCTGTATTTCATACTTGCAATTTATTCTCTACTATAGTTGTGCTTGAGGTTTTTTTTACTAATTTGGAATTTGGACTCTACTGGTAATCTCATTTGAAATACATCCATGCACTTTGAATAATTTTACCATTGTTTCTTAATCGGAGAAATTAATTCCCGTCACTTACCTGGCAACAAAAACGCACTTTGGCCGAATCGAAAAACGAGACCCAACGGCCGTTGTTAGGAGGCGCGGCAATCGGACTAAGGTACCAGATATGCGAATTGGTAACGAAAAATTGTGAAAATAAGTTCTGGAATTCCGTGTGCCAGACAGCTTCCATGCCCCTAAAATTACAAAACAGTTCCGTTTGGTTGAAACCAATAGAAATCATAAATATGCATCTATGCATATTGTTGCAATTTGTGTAGACCACATAGCTTATTGATCTTATCACGAAAGTTTTAGTGCTAACTTGTTACAACCTGAAACTATCGAAACTTCAAGTTTCTAACCTTGCATGTCATGAAACTTCAATTTATTAAACTTAAACTCTGGCTTTATCGTTGGTGATATCATAAAGGGTCTTTACACTATATAGCCTAACGTGTTGTATTGCAAAGTTTTCCAACTTGTTTGAAAATGAGAGGAAAACATGCTATTTTTACATTGTGTAGCAATGATGATCCACGTAATCGATTGGAAACTCATTTGTTATATTGCAATGTTTCGTGATTGTGTTAAAGCATATTTAGTTTCATAAAAATAATCAAGACAGGCGTTCCAAAGAATTAAATACGTCTTGACCAAGATGCAAAGAATTAAATACGTCTTGACCAAGATGCAAAGAATTTTCATCCCGATTTACAATGTTTGCAAAGCTCATTATTTGGCAGTTTACACTATTTAACTGTTTCGCGATAACTGGTACATGTAGTTTCAACTGGAAGGTTTACCTACCCAAAGAGAGGATTGGGTGGCCCATAGGACATGGGCATGACGTTTCTTTGCGGTGCCCCATAGTTGGTGGTGCCTGTTACGTAAGGGGGCGCTGGCGCAGGGGCCAAGGGAGTTTCTTGGCGGGTAATGACATAGATCGGAGGACCTCCTAAATGAACCACTTCCGGCAGCATGGATATTGTCGTTGGCATCATCGAACTAAATCCGCGCGAATAAATTCACCAAACTTCTTCCGAAATATTCCAGACTAGCTCGTTGCGCAAATTCTTAGACGTCCTAGGTCATCTCGTTTTGTATTTTCCGAATAATCCACTCATGGTGACGTCACTGTCGGGCATAATGTCCAATGGGTGCACCGGCCAAATGTCGCGCTTAAAAATGGCGTGAATTGGACTCGATTTTGGGCATTGGCTTTCTTCTTCGTTGTTCGCAAACGCATGCAAGGAAGAAGTGCGAGCGCGTACTCCCAACAACTTGTTAAACACCCGAGATTAGTTAAGGTGTTAGTTTATGCGGGACGGTCCACCCTCCATTTGCAAAATCGCTGCCATCAGCACAACTTCACAATCGAGGAATCTTCTACCTGTAAATACCCCTTAAGCCTCGTAAGAGGGGCGAGGAATGGCCATAAAAGTCGCGACAAATTGCTAGCTTCAACGGCGACTATTTTTGTTGTTTTCTTTTGGGAATTAGCATGTATGAGGGTTTGCCAACACTCTTTTTCGTACATGTAAACATTTTTTCTTCTTGTGTAGAAAGTAATTTGCTATAATCAGTCCAACGGAGGATTTATTCTTTTTTGCTGTTCCAAGTCATGGTGACTGGCCGTCTGGGAAACCTGGAAAAGTCAGGGAAATTAAAAAAGGTCTGGGAAAGTCAGGGGAATCCATTTGTTGTCTGGAAATGTGTTGTCGTACAGCAATTTTGATTTTTGAAAAGTCTCAGAAAAACAGTTGAAAAGCTGCATTTGCATTTAGTCTTCATTTTTTTTTAATTTCGCCTACGGCGTTTCCAACATTATATTTTCTGATATTTATTATGAAAAAATCCACTAACGTATATGATCTATTTTTTAAAAAATCCATCAAAATGCACCTAAACTCCAATTTTTCTGGTAATTTTATTTTTAAGTAGTGTTGCCTATATGCGATAATCCTAAAAATAAATAGGAGACTATAACTAATCAAATTATAAATGTACTTAGCAATTTTTTGTATGAATCTTATTTTTCCAAAAAAAAATTTTCTGCAGCTTTTCCATCATTATTATAAATTTTTAATGTTTCGAAAGAAGAAAAAACCCACAACAGTACTGTTTTGGGATTTAGTGATTTCAACAAAACAAATCGTCAGTGTTTCCATCGTTATTAATTTTTGACTTTATCTGATGCAAAAGTGTTAAATTCGAAAAAAATGTTTGCTTTAAATTGTAGGGAATTTTGCAAATAGTGTCTGGAACACTTGGAAAGTCAGGGTTTTTGAGATTAGCGGTCACCCTGAAGAGAGGATTGATAGCTGAGCTCTTGGTACCCGTGCAGTTTGTTAGGTTTGAATGCACAATGTTTCTGCTTTATTTTGTTTCTCTATTGTACTTTGCTTCTCAAAATATCAATCTCAATATTGAGAGAAACGACTGTTAGGTTTGCTGGATTTCTTTCAAAACAAATTGTGCAACTGACGGTCAACAACTGTAGCTACAGGGTTACTGTTTTCCTAGCAATCTTTAGGGATGTAGATTGACAATCATTTTCATGATGTTATTTATTGTGGGAGGGCAACTACCTGCAATATCCAAGTAGCGAACCCTAACGCCGTCTAATCATCAAACTTTGTTGTCCTGGTGTAAAAACAGCATTAATTAAGCAATTACATAAATCCTTAGGGGTGATGATTTATTCACGTTGTGTTGGTAGTCGTTGAAATTCAGCATTTCACACAAGCTTGTTTATGGTAATTTTATGGCACTTTCAAGATTATCGGCTATAAAAAGCATTTCGTTTTCGATCCTACTGTTTTAAAGATTCCATTCTTAAACCCTAGCGATGTTTTTGTTCTTTTCTCACCATTCCAACATTTTATTAGCCGCATGTCCCAAGAGTGATTGTCTTTAATGAATTAGCATGTATGAGGGTTTGCCAACACTCCGTAGGAAGCATTTCATCTGGCGACTAGTCGGTGAAAATTAAAACCCTTTTTATTTATTTTGCTTAAGATTGGTGGATATTGCACCAAAAATGGCGTTGATTCGATTCAATTCTGGATGGTTAATTAACGTTTTGGAAGCTTAGCAAACACAGATCCGCTTAATGTCAATTGCTAGTTCACTGTCTGGTGGGATATTTTGCGAATAAACCTCACCTATAAATGCATAAATCCTAAATAAATCGCAGAGGGGTGATCATGCTGTCGAATTAATTTATCCACTCCGAAATTAATTTTTCAAAATAGCAGCTTGGCGTGTCAGTGAATTTTCTTTCTCATAAGTTCGGTGGTCTTCTCGACTACCTTTTCCAGTCTGCAAAGGATTAATATTCAGTGTGGCCAATATAGTTTATGGGTTAATAAAATAAACATTTTCTCGTTGCTGTCTAGGAAGGATAAATGGTGATGTCGTCAGATCATATAAAGCTGCGACTTGGCGATGATAATAAAGTTTGCAAATAATTCCACACAAAATCAACAATGAATTCAGTAGCAATAAACTAATAAGGGGTTTAAGCGCGCAAAATCCAATTTAATAATGCCGTCAGCTTTCGACGAACACAACCTGTAGGTTTTATTTTTCTGCACCATGGCACTACAGTATGTGATGTCAACCTTTGAGCCCCAAGGATAGTTCGCTTAAGAGGCGAACATGGGATGCTGTTCAAAATTACATTAAATGCAATTCTCGAAAAGAGAAAAAACAACAAACTGTAGATTTACAATAGCTAAGCATTTTCATTTTTATTGGCGCAATAAAACTACTATGATGTTATAGTCTGGGGCAAAACGTTGAAGTTTAAAAGCTTCGTTAAGCAAAATAATGAGACTATTACATGTAGGTGTTGTAATGTTTCAAGTATACCATTTTGTATATACAGTACACATTGGCTTGCCAAATTCTGCTAATCTTCATCAAGAAATGCACTCATAATTAACACAGGAACAGTTTCCTTACGGACATACAGTCGGTTATCCGAACCAATCAGATTATAAACGTTAGAAATGAGAACCTGTACCCCGGTAACCGGTAGCATTTGTCGTGTTTTATGTTTATTATAAATACAATCGGGGGTCAATAGCCCGTGGAGTTCATGAGAACTCAAATGCATAGACTGAAGTAAATCTAAGGGTGCCAGGTCTGTCTCAAAGGGTGGGCATGATCCCAAACCAGTTAAATATAAAAGAATTTGTTTCTATCGTTGTGTAAAACGAAATCCACTAATGTCAACAAACACGACGATGTCCTCCGGGTGCGAACGGAAAAGCAAACAGGAAGGTTTCCGCCCTGGACGGATGACATCTTATTTCCTGTCATCTTGTTCCTGCCTATAAAGACTGAAAAGAACCTGGTCCATTTGAGGATAAGTTGATCATACAAAAATATTTAGCATGTTAGTAAAGTGGGGGAAATGTGCTGCATTAGGTGATCCTGACTTTTTCACTTTATACTGTATAGTGGGGGAGAAGCATAACGAGCAATTAAATTCTTCGGTGTTAAAATTCCCTAAATAAATGTACCACATTTTCAACAAATAACACTAAAAAAATGTATACACATATAGCTAGCGAATTGTTATTCACCAATTTGAATTTCCCACTTTATTTTAGACGTTTATCAACCATCTTGTTCACTTGCTCAACCATAAAATATCCTTCCGCTTGCGAAGACTTTTTGCAAATAATAGTTAAGGGAATTGGCGTCACATTCACCTAAACGTGCAGATGCACTTACTTTGAGAGAAATGCATGTCCATCATGTATTAATTGGCTCAATTCAAAACAAAGCAATGCATATATCGGTAGAATATATGCACATTCTTGAAGCGTAATCTGCATCTGTTTCAATTCGCGATGCTTCTTCATTCAGCTAATGCAGATTTTAGTTTAACAAATTTTCTATTGTATACAATTCATGTACACCAAATGTACACGATGGTAGCATTCCTATTGGTATTATTTATTGTAAGAATATATGAGCTGCAATCGCCAGTGGTGTTACATTTTTCTGATTGCTGACGTTTGCATCAGTGTAATATAATTGCAATTTTTATCACGTGAGCATGATATTCAATTCATTTGGACAAAATCCATAAATTTAATATCTTCAAAAAGAAGTGAGAAAGTACATGTACGCATTTGTAAAATTTTCTTTTCTCAAAATATCGGAAAAATGCATGTGCCGATCTCTGCCTTGTATTAAAAATCGATGAATATTTTCCCCAATCTTTGCAAAAACTACAGTGCCCTGGCTGGCAAACGTAACCCTAGATGTTTTGAGCATACTTTCCGACCTATAAATCACCACATTCGACATTTTGACTTTGGATTCATTGGCGAACCCGATGGACAATGAAACACGTCGGCAAACGTACCCGAATTCATCAAGAAAGCATTGACCCTGTAGGAAAGACCAAGAAACAATATTTTCAATTTTTAATACATTTACTTTTGTAGCACCCTATAGTAGTTAGTGTTAACAAGTGAAAATTTTCAACAAAAAAAAAAACTTGCCTTTCCGGATCTGGTGTGTGTTCATCTAATTCCAAGAGATAAACATATGCAAGTGGAGTGACGATGGCACAGTAAGGCTTAAAACGATTCAAAATATGAATTTGCAAGTATGAGAACATGGTCAGTGCTGTTTAAGTGCAAACAGCAACATGTTGTTGTTTCTCACCTGAGCAGCACTCAAGAAGAACACCTGTTCCTGGGTAAGGTTTACTCCAGGCAACCGTCCATCAAATCTGCTTTGATTTACCAAACTTTTATATGCATGGAACGCGATGTCAATACCAGAATTATCAGCCAAATTCTCGTTTAGGGTGAAATTTCCGTCAATCTAATAGACATTCATGTAGAAATTTGCCCAAAAAATACAACATTTACACAGAATATCAATAATGTCCTTGTGGAAATATTATAAGCATCAAATCTTCTCAGGGTTGTTCTTATGGTCAACATTATTGCACTTACATTAAGGTATGCTTCAGCACCTAAGAATTCCACTGATATCTGGAAAGCAGTTTCATACATTCTTCTGAAACAGTTGACCTTGTCTTGGAAAAGCTTACTCGTCTGTGATGGCATCCATGTTTCAGTTTTGCCATCCTCTTTATACATGTATGTGATTCCTAATCAAAACCACCATCTCATTATTTGTGCATGTTATTAAAAAATTCACACCTTATGGATCTTCACCGGTTGTGCCAAAGCCGTGTGCTATCTCGTGCGCAATGACGGTGCCCAAACTTCCATATTTGACGTAGTTGGGCTGATCGAGAACATAGTAAGGAGGAGACATACGCCCTAATGTAATACCTGTAGTGATGGAATTTTTAATTGTGCTTATTTTGTTGTATTGCTTTAGCATTGTTAAAACTGACATCACACTTACCCGCACTATTGGAATCGTACAGATATTCAGCTTTAATGTCGTAGGGGAAGGTCTTCACAATATCCCTGTTGAAATGCTTTAGAATTAAGGGCCAAGTACACTTTAAATGGTGCCAAACAAACAGACGTTATTCGATCTTTACGTGCAGGAGCTTACATGAATACTTACCACATTGTTGACTTGTTGGAAATGCTTTTGTCGAAATTCGGGTTGTATGATTTCAAACGATTTAGCTTGTATGTCGAAAGCACGTTTTCAAAGAAATACCCTTCATAGAAAGTGATCTGAAAGTTACCCGCTTAATTTTATTCATCGTTTATAAACTTGCATGTATGGATGCTGGTATCCAGTTTAAGCTTATATGCTCACGTCTTTGGCAGACATTTCGATTAAGGTATTGTTGTGGATAACGTCACTGCTCCCAAAGAAGCCACTCATCTTTTCTAGCTAAAATAGGTATATCGTTTAGTAGAATTGCTTATTACTCAGACTCAAAATGCAATTATTACCTTGCTTATTAGTTTCTTCTTACTTATACTGTCCATCCAACTGTTGTTATTGATGATTTTCTGAAAGCTTCGTTTTGTATTTTCGAAAATATCGTTTGCCTGAAGGTAAAATATCCACTTTTCGAAAACATAATAATTACTGATCGGTTTAAGTATGCCCTGGAGGTGTTTTGATGTTTGGCCAGACAAATTTGAAGCATAATTCAAATTTCAAAGTGTTTCTATTTCATACCTCGCTTTCAATTTGTACTACATGTTCACGAGGAAGGCTTCTGACGTACATGGCCGCCAATGCATGTGGCATTATTACTTTTGTTGCTCTAACACAAAATGCCCACCGTTGAACACCATGCTGAAAGTTTTGAAATTCATAAATCCTTATAAGTAATTGTGATACTTGCACAAGTTGTTTACCACTCTAAAATACTGCATTTAATTGCATTTTTGGGAATATGCCGAACCAGATGTCGAACCAGTAGATTTTGAATTTATTCGAATTTTAGTTTTAAACATTTTGAAAAATACGACAAAGATTCAAGAATTAAGAAATGTACATTAAATACTCACATTAATGTCGATTAACTCCATAAGAACATCACGCGTGTAGAGAGCTAGTGCTGCATTGTTGATAACCCTTGAAAAAGCATTGACAATTGCTTTGAGCCGTTACTATTATTACATGTACGCTAAACTTTATAATTAGCAATCTAATGTTACGTTACCTGCGACCATATTTTCGAAAGAGTTTCTGAAGATCTTTCAGATAAGTTGGATGAGATACAATGGCGAGATCATCATTTCTTAAAGGGTGCTTGTATAGCTTTTCTAGCAACATTTTCCAGTTAACCTGTAGTCATTGAACTGCATTAGTTTACGGAAAAATGATTGAAGGAATAAAGTTTTCAGTGTAATGGTACGTTCAAAGACTGTCATCACTTGTCATAAATGTCAGCAGTTGTCATCATTTCCTGGCATTGGCAAAACTAAGGGGGCCGGGGGGATCCAGGACCTCCTCAGAGATGCAAAGATGCCTCTCAACACTTAACTGATCACACACCCAAACTGATGACATAATACTTGAACGGGCACATACCTCTTCTAACAAGCCTTGAAGTTGACCAATGGTATAGACCATATAAGTTTCACCTCCCGCCGCAGCCTTTTGCAATTGCTTGGGCATTGGAATGTACTGTGCAAATTAAGTTTGGGACGGTTATATCTAAAGATGGGATGAGCTACACATACCACACTCTAAAAAATAAACTATACCAAATAGAACCTTTGGAGGTTCAATCGACTGC